>CAWUHX010000052.1:868986-1122555 GCA_963922205.1 Romanomermis culicivorax
GGTGCTTGCTGTGTGCGTATTATACCACTGAATCAAGTTGGCAGATTTAGAAAATCATGTGCTATCTGATTTCTGACTTTTTTCAGGTCTATATCGAATTTGAGCTTATTCCGCAGCATATTCTGCCGGAAAACAATTGCCAGTGAAGTCTAACTTCAGAAAATTTGATCGGTGATAGCAGAGTCAGTTTTGAAGATCAAACTGATATTTTTACATCATTAGACCCAGAATTTTATGGGCTTTTGAATGAGGTATTATCCATAGAAATTGCTCGAAAATTGATCGAGTTGATATTTTTTGGGTTGCTTTTGAATTCAAGTGGTCTAATACCCATTGAAACACCAAGATGCACTTTTCTTTGTTCATGATACATAAACTTTGTTTTGATGATCTAACATCAAATCTAAAGTATGTACAGTAGTTTTTAATGTAGAAACCACAGTTTTCATGCAACAGAGTGTCTCACTCACTTCTGTCTTCTAATCACTTTTACGTGTAGGGTGCTTGCTGTGTGCGTATTATACCACTGAATCAAGTTGGCAGATTTAGAAAATCATGTGCTATCTGATTCGTGACTTTTTTCAGGTCTATATTGAATTTGAGCTTATTCGGCAGCATATTCTGCCGGAAAACAATTGCCAGTGAAGTCTAACTTCAGAAAATTTGATCGGTGATAGCAGAGTCAGTTTTGAAGATCAAACTGATATTTTTACATCATTAGACCCAGAATTTCATGGGCTTTTGAATGAGGTATTATCCATAGAAATTGCTCGAAAATTGATCGAGTTGATATTTTTTGGGTTGCTTTTGAATTCAAGTGGTCTAATACCCATTGAAACACCAAGATGCACTTTTCTTTGTTCATGATACATAAACTTTGTTTTGATGATCTAACATCAAATCTAAAGTATGTAGGGTAGTTTTTAATGTAGAAACCACAGTTTTCATGCAACAGAGTGTGTCACTCACTTCTGTCTTCTAATCACTTTTACGTGTAGGGTGCTTGCTGTGTGCGTATTATACCACTGAATCAAGTTGGCAGATTTAGAAAATCATGTGCTATCTGATTTCTGACTTTTTTCAGGTCTATATTGAATTTGAGCTTATTCGGCAGCATATTCTGCCGGAAAACAATTGCCAGTGAAGTCTAACTTCAGAAAATTTGATCGGTGATAGCAGAGTCAGTTTTGAAGATCAAACTGATATTTTTACATCATTAGACCCAGAATTTCATGGGCTTTTGAATGAGGTATTATCCATAGAAATTGCTCGAAAATTGATCGAGTTGATATTTTTTGGGTTGCTTTTGAATTCAAGTGGTCTAATACCCATTGAAACACCAAGATGCACTTTTCTTTGTTCATGATACATAAACTTTGTTTTGATGATCTAACATCAAATCTAAAGTATGTAGGGTAGTTTTTAATGTAGAAACCACAGTTTTCATGCAACAGAGTGTCTCACTCACTTCTGTCTTCTAATCACTTTTACGTGTAGGGTGCTTGCTGTGTGCGTATTATACCACTGAATCAAGTTGGCAGATTTAGAAAATCATGTGCTATCTGATTTCTGACTTTTTTCAGGTCTATATCGAATTTGAGCTTATTCCGCAGCATATTCTGCCGGAAAACAATTGCCAGTGAAGTCTAACTTCAGAAAATTTGATCGGTGATAGCAGAGTCAGTTTTGAAGATCAAACTGATATTTTTACATCATTAGACCCAGAATTTCATGGGCTTTTGAATGAGGTATTATCCATAGAAATTGCTCGAAAATTGATCGAGTTGATATTTTTTGGGTTGCTTTTGAATTCAAGTGGTCTAATACCCATTGAAACACCAAGATGCACTTTTCTTTGTTCATGATACATAAACTTTGTTTTGATGATCTAACATCAAATCTAAAGTATGTACAGTAGTTTTTAATGTAGAAACCACAGTTTTCATGCAACAGAGTGTCTCACTCACTTCTGTCTTCTAATCACTTTTACGTGTAGGGTGCTTGCTGTGTGCGTATTATACCACTGAATCAAGTTGGCAGATTTAGAAAATCATGTGCTATCTGATTCGTGACTTTTTTCAGGTCTATATTGAATTTGAGCTTATTCGGCAGCATATTCTGCCGGAAAACAATTGCCAGTGAAGTCTAACTTCAGAAAATTTGATCGGTGATAGCAGAGTCAGTTTTGAAGATCAAACTGATATTTTTACATCATTAGACCCAGAATTTCATGGGCTTTTGAATGAGGTATTATCCATAGAAATTGCTCGAAAATTGATCGAGTTGATATTTTTTGGGTTGCTTTTGAATTCAAGTGGTCTAATACCCATTGAAACACCAAGATGCACTTTTCTTTGTTCATGATACATAAACTTTGTTTTGATGATCTAACATCAAATCTAAAGTATGTAGGGTAGTTTTTAATGTAGAAACCACAGTTTTCATGCAACAGAGTGTGTCACTCACTTCTGTCTTCTAATCACTTTTACGTGTAGGGTGCTTGCTGTGTGCGTATTATACCACTGAATCAAGTTGGCAGATTTAGAAAATCATGTGCTATCTGATTTCTGACTTTTTTCAGGTCTATATCGAATTTGAGCTTATTCCGCAGCATATTCTTCCGGAAAACAATTGCCAGTGAAGTCTAACTTCAGAAAATTTGATCGGTGATAGCAGAGTCAGTTTTGAAGATCAAACTGATATTTTTACATCATTAGACCCAGAATTTCATGGGCTTTTGAATGAGGTATTATCCATAGAAATTGCTCGAAAATTGATCGAGTTGATATTTTTTGGGTTGCTTTTGAATTCAAGTGGTCTAATACCCATTGAAACACCAAGATGCACTTTTCTTTGTTCATGATACATAAACTTTGTTTTGATGATCTAACATCAAATCTAAAGTATGTACAGTAGTTTTTAATGTAGAAACCACAGTTTTCATGCAACAGAGTGTCTCACTCACTTCTGTCTTCTAATCACTTTTACGTGTAGGGTGCTTGCTGTGTGCGTATTATACCACTGAATCAAGTTGGCAGATTAAGAAAATCATGTGCTATCTGATTCGTGACTTTTTTCAGGTCTATATTGAATTTGAGCTTATTCGGCAGCATATTCTGCCGGAAAACAATTGCCAGTGAAGTCTAACTTCAGAAAATTTGATCGGTGATAGCAGAGTCAGTTTTGAAGATCAAACTGATATTTTTACATCATTAGACCCAGAATTTCATGGGCTTTTGAATGAGGTATTATCCGTAGAAATTGCTCGAAAATTGATCGAGTTGATATTTTTTGGGTTGCTTTTGAATTCAAGTGGTCTAATACCCATTGAAACACCAAGATGCACTTTTCTTTGTTCATGATACATAAACTTTGTTTTGATGATCTAACATCAAATCTAAAGTATGTAGGGTAGTTTTTAATGTAGAAACCACAGTTTTCATGCAACAGAGTGTCTCACTCACTTCTGTCTTCTAATCACTTTTACGTGTAGGGTGCTTGCTGTGTGCGTATTATACCACTGAATCAAGTTGGCAGATTTAGAAAATCATGTGCTATCTGATTTCTGACTTTTTTTCAGGTCTATATCGAATTTGAGCTTATTCCGCAGCATATTCTTCCGGAAAACAATTGCCAGTGAAGTCTAACTTCAGAAAATTTGATCGGTGATAGCAGAGTCAGTTTTGAAGATCAAACTGATATTTTTACATCATTAGACCCAGAATTTTATGGGCTTTTGAATGAGGTATTATCCATAGAAATTGCTCGAAAATTGATCGAGTTGATATTTTTTGGGTTGCTTTTGAATTCAAGTGGTCTAATACCCATTGAAACACCAAGATGCACTTTTCTTTGTTCATGATACATAAACTTTGTTTTGATGATCTAACATCAAATCTAAAGTATGTACAGTAGTTTTTAATGTAGAAACCACAGTTTTCATGCAACAGAGTGTCTCACTCACTTCTGTCTTCTAATCACTTTTACGTGTAGGGTGCTTGCTGTGTGCGTATTATACCACTGAATCAAGTTGGCAGATTAAGAAAATCATGTGCTATCTGATTCGTGACTTTTTTCAGGTCTATATTGAATTTGAGCTTATTCGGCAGCATATTCTGCCGGAAAACAATTGCCAGTGAAGTCTAACTTCAGAAAATTTGATCGGTGATAGCAGAGTCAGTTTTGAAGATCAAACTGATATTTTTACATCATTAGACCCAGAATTTCATGGGCTTTTGAATGAGGTATTATTCGTAGAAATTGCTCGAAAATTGATCGAGTTGATATTTTTTGGGTTGCTTTTGAATTCAAGTGGTCTAATACCCATTGAAACACCAAGATGCACTTTTCTTTGTTCATGATACATAAACTTTGTTTTGATGATCTAACATCAAATCTAAAGTATGTAGGGTAGTTTTTAATGTAGAAACCACAGTTTTCATGCAACAGAGTGTCTCACTCACTTCTGTCTTCTAATCACTTTTACGTGTAGGGTGCTTGCTGTGTGCGTATTATACCACTGAATCAAGTTGGCAGATTTAGAAAATCATGTGCTATCTGATTTCTGACTTTTTTCAGGTCTATATCGAATTTGAGCTTATTCCGCAGCATATTCTGCCGGAAAACAATTGCCAGTGAAGTCTAACTTCAGAAAATTTGATCGGTGATAGCAGAGTCAGTTTTGAAGATCAAACTGATATTTTTACATCATTAGACCCAGAATTTCATGGGCTTTTGAATGAGGTATTATCCGTAGAAATTGCTCGAAAATTGATCGAGTTGATATTTTTTGGGTTGCTTTTGAATTCAAGTGGTCTAATACCCATTGAAACACCAAGATGCACTTTTCTTTGTTCATGATACATAAACTTTGTTTTGATGATCTAACATCAAATCTAAAGTATGTAGGGTAGTTTTTAATGTAGAAACCACAGTTTTCATGCAACAGAGTGTCTCACTCACTTCTGTCTTCTAATCACTTTTACGTGTAGGGTGCTTGCTGTGTGCGTATTATACCACTGAATCAAGTTGGCAGATTTAGAAAATCATGTGCTATCTGATTTCTGACTTTTTTTCAGGTCTATATCGAATTTGAGCTTATTCCGCAGCATATTCTGCCGGAAAACAATTGCCAGTGAAGTCTAACTTCAGAAAATTTGATCGGTGATAGCAGAGTCAGTTTTGAAGATCAAACTGATATTTTTACATCATTAGACCCAGAATTTTATGGGCTTTTGAATGAGGTATTATCCATAGAAATTGCTCGAAAATTGATCGAGTTGATATTTTTTGGGTTGCTTTTGAATTCAAGTGGTCTAATACCCATTGAAACACCAAGATGCACTTTTCTTTGTTCATGATACATAAACTTTGTTTTGATGATCTAACATCAAATCTAAAGTATGTACAGTAGTTTTTAATGTAGAAACCACAGTTTTCATGCAACAGAGTGTCTCACTCACTTCTGTCTTCTAATCACTTTTACGTGTAGGGTGCTTGCTGTGTGCGTATTATACCACTGAATCAAGTTGGCAGATTTAGAAAATCATGTGCTATCTGATTCGTGACTTTTTTCAGGTCTATATTGAATTTGAGCTTATTCGGCAGCATATTCTGCCGGAAAACAATTGCCAGTGAAGTCTAACTTCAGAAAATTTGATCGGTGATAGCAGAGTCAGTTTTGAAGATCAAACTGATATTTTTACATCATTAGACCCAGAATTTCATGGGCTTTTGAATGAGGTATTATCCGTAGAAATTGCTCGAAAATTGATCGAGTTGATATTTTTTGGGTTGCTTTTGAATTCAAGTGGTCTAATACCCATTGAAACACCAAGATGCACTTTTCTTTGTTCATGATACATAAACTTTGTTTTGATGATCTAACATCAAATCTAAAGTATGTAGGGTAGTTTTTAATGTAGAAACCACAGTTTTCATGCAACAGAGTGTCTCACTCACTTCTGTCTTCTAATCACTTTTACGTGTAGGGTGCTTGCTGTGTGCGTATTATACCACTGAATCAAGTTGGCAGATTTAGAAAATCATGTGCTATCTGATTCGTGACTTTTTTCAGGTCTATATTGAATTTGAGCTTATTCGGCAGCATATTCTGCCGGAAAACAATTGCCAGTGAAGTCTAACTTCAGAAAATTTGATCGGTGATAGCAGAGTCAGTTTTGAAGATCAAACTGATATTTTTACATCATTAGACCCAGAATTTCATGGGCTTTTGAATGAGGTATTATCCGTAGAAATTGCTCGAAAATTGATCGAGTTGATATTTTTTGGGTTGCTTTTGAATTCAAGTGGTCTAATACCCATTGAAACACCAAGATGCACTTTTCTTTGTTCATGATACATAAACTTTGTTTTGATGATCTAACATCAAATCTAAAGTATGTACAGTAGTTTTTAATGTAGAAACCACAGTTTTCATGCAACAGAGTGTCTCACTCACTTCTGTCTTCTAATCACTTTTACGTGTAGGGTGCTTGCTGTGTGCGTATTATACCACTGAATCAAGTTGGCAGATTTAGAAAATCATGTGCTATCTGATTTCTGACTTTTTTCAGGTCTATATCGAATTTGAGCTTATTCCGCAGCATATTCTGCCGGAAAACAATTGCCAGTGAAGTCTAACTTCAGAAAATTTGATCGGTGATAGCAGAGTCAGTTTTGAAGATCAAACTGATATTTTTACATCATTAGACCCAGAATTTTATGGGCTTTTGAATGAGGTATTATCCATAGAAATTGCTCGAAAATTGATCGAGTTGATATTTTTTGGGTTGCTTTTGAATTCAAGTGGTCTAATACCCATTGAAACACCAAGATGCACTTTTCTTTGTTCATGATACATAAACTTTGTTTTGATGATCTAACATCAAATCTAAAGTATGTACAGTAGTTTTTAATGTAGAAACCACAGTTTTCATGCAACAGAGTGTCTCACTCACTTCTGTCTTCTAATCACTTTTACGTGTAGGGTGCTTGCTGTGTGCGTATTATACCACTGAATCAAGTTGGCAGATTTAGAAAATCATGTGCTATCTGATTCGTGACTTTTTTCAGGTCTATATTGAATTTGAGCTTATTCGGCAGCATATTCTGCCGGAAAACAATTGCCAGTGAAGTCTAACTTCAGAAAATTTGATCGGTGATAGCAGAGTCAGTTTTGAAGATCAAACTGATATTTTTACATCATTAGACCCAGAATTTCATGGGCTTTTGAATGAGGTATTATCCGTAGAAATTGCTCGAAAATTGATCGAGTTGATATTTTTTGGGTTGCTTTTGAATTCAAGTGGTCTAATACCCATTGAAACACCAAGATGCACTTTTCTTTGTTCATGATACATAAACTTTGTTTTGATGATCTAACATCAAATCTAAAGTATGTACAGTAGTTTTTAATGTAGAAACCACAGTTTTCATGCAACAGAGTGTCTCACTCACTTCTGTCTTCTAATCACTTTTACGTGTAGGGTGCTTGCTGTGTGCGTATTATACCACTGAATCAAGTTGGCAGATTTAGAAAATCATGTGCTATCTGATTCGTGACTTTTTTCAGGTCTATATTGAATTTGAGCTTATTCGGCAGCATATTCTGCCGGAAAACAATTGCCAGTGAAGTCTAACTTCAGAAAATTTGATCGGTGATAGCAGAGTCAGTTTTGAAGATCAAACTGATATTTTTACATCATTAGACCCAGAATTTCATGGGCTTTTGAATGAGGTATTATCCGTAGAAATTGCTCGAAAATTGATCGAGTTGATATTTTTTGGGTTGCTTTTGAATTCAAGTGGTCTAATACCCATTGAAACACCAAGATGCACTTTTCTTTGTTCATGATACATAAACTTTGTTTTGATGATCTAACATCAAATCTAAAGTATGTAGGGTAGTTTTTAATGTAGAAACCACAGTTTTCATGCAACAGAGTGTCTCACTCACTTCTGTCTTCTAATCACTTTTACGTGTAGGGTGCTTGCTGTGTGCGTATTATACCACTGAATCAAGTTGGCAGATTTAGAAAATCATGTGCTATCTGATTCGTGACTTTTTTCAGGTCTATATCGAATTTGAGCTTATTCGGCAGCATATTCTGCCGGAAAACAATTGCCAGTGAAGTCTAACTTCAGAAAATTTGATCGGTGATAGCAGAGTCAGTTTTGAAGATCAAACTGATATTTTTACATCATTAGACCCAGAATTTCATGGGCTTTTGAATGAGGTATTATCCATAGAAATTGCTCGAAAATTGATCGAGTTGATATTTTTTGGGTTGCTTTTGAATTCAAGTGGTCTAATACCCATTGAAACACCAAGATGCACTTTTCTTTGTTCATGATACATAAACTTTGTTTTGATGATCTAACATCAAATCTAAAGTATGTAGGGTAGTTTTTAATGTAGAAACCACAGTTTTCATGCAACAGAGTGTCTCACTCACTTCTGTCTTCTAATCACTTTTACGTGTAGGGTGCTTGCTGTGTGCGTATTATACCACTGAATCAAGTTGGCAGATTAAGAAAATCATGTGCTATCTGATTCGTGACTTTTTTCAGGTCTATATTGAATTTGAGCTTATTCGGCAGCATATTCTGCCGGAAAACAATTGCCAGTGAAGTCTAACTTCAGAAAATTTGATCGGTGATAGCAGAGTCAGTTTTGAAGATCAAACTGATATTTTTACATCATTAGACCCAGAATTTCATGGGCTTTTGAATGAGGTATTATCCGTAGAAATTGCTCGAAAATTGATCGAGTTGATATTTTTTGGGTTGCTTTTGAATTCAAGTGGTCTAATACCCATTGAAACACCAAGATGCACTTTTCTTTGTTCATGATACATAAACTTTGTTTTGATGATCTAACATCAAATCTAAAGTATGTAGGGTAGTTTTTAATGTAGAAACCACAGTTTTCATGCAACAGAGTGTGTCACTCACTTCTGTCTTCTAATCACTTTTACGTGTAGGGTGCTTGCTGTGTGCGTATTATACCACTGAATCAAGTTGGCAGATTTAGAAAATCATGTGCTATCTGATTCGTGACTTTTTTCAGGTCTATATTGAATTTGAGCTTATTCGGCAGCATATTCTGCCGGAAAACAATTGCCAGTGAAGTCTAACTTCAGAAAATTTGATCGGTGATAGCAGAGTCAGTTTTGAAGATCAAACTGATATTTTTACATCATTAGACCCAGAATTTCATGGGCTTTTGAATGAGGTATTATCCATAGAAATTGCTCGAAAATTGATCGAGTTGATATTTTTTGGGTTGCTTTTGAATTCAAGTGGTCTAATACCCATTGAAACACCAAGATGCACTTTTCTTTGTTCATGATACATAAACTTTGTTTTGATGATCTAACATCAAATCTAAAGTATGTAGGGTAGTTTTTAATGTAGAAACCACAGTTTTCATGCAACAGAGTGTCTCACTCACTTCTGTCTTCTAATCACTTTTACGTGTAGGGTGCTTGCTGTGTGCGTATTATACCACTGAATCAAGTTGGCAGATTTAGAAAATCATGTGCTATCTGATTTCTGACTTTTTTCAGGTCTATATCGAATTTGAGCTTATTCCGCAGCATATTCTGCCGGAAAACAATTGCCAGTGAAGTCTAACTTCAGAAAATTTGATCGGTGATAGCAGAGTCAGTTTTGAAGATCAAACTGATATTTTTACATCATTAGACCCAGAATTTTATGGGCTTTTGAATGAGGTATTATCCATAGAAATTGCTCGAAAATTGATCGAGTTGATATTTTTTGGGTTGCTTTTGAATTCAAGTGGTCTAATACCCATTGAAACACCAAGATGCACTTTTCTTTGTTCATGATACATAAACTTTGTTTTGATGATCTAACATCAAATCTAAAGTATGTACAGTAGTTTTTAATGTAGAAACCACAGTTTTCATGCAACAGAGTGTCTCACTCACTTCTGTCTTCTAATCACTTTTACGTGTAGGGTGCTTGCTGTGTGCGTATTATACCACTGAATCAAGTTGGCAGATTTAGAAAATCATGTGCTATCTGATTTCTGACTTTTTTCAGGTCTATATCGAATTTGAGCTTATTCCGCAGCATATTCTGCCGGAAAACAATTGCCAGTGAAGTCTAACTTCAGAAAATTTGATCGGTGATAGCAGAGTCAGTTTTGAAGATCAAACTGATATTTTTACATCATTAGACCCAGAATTTTATGGGCTTTTGAATGAGGTATTATCCATAGAAATTGCTCGAAAATTGATCGAGTTGATATTTTTTGGGTTGCTTTTGAATTCAAGTGGTCTAATACCCATTGAAACACCAAGATGCACTTTTCTTTGTTCATGATACATAAACTTTGTTTTGATGATCTAACATCAAATCTAAAGTATGTAGGGTAGTTTTTAATGTAGAAACCACAGTTTTCATGCAACAGAGTGTCTCACTCACTTCTGTCTTCTAATCACTTTTACGTGTAGGGTGCTTGCTGTGTGCGTATTATACCACTGAATCAAGTTGGCAGATTTAGAAAATCATGTGCTATCTGATTTCTGACTTTTTTTCAGGTCTATATCGAATTTGAGCTTATTCCGCAGCATATTCTGCCGGAAAACAATTGCCAGTGAAGTCTAACTTCAGAAAATTTGATCGGTGATAGCAGAGTCAGTTTTGAAGATCAAACTGATATTTTTACATCATTAGACCCAGAATTTTATGGGCTTTTGAATGAGGTATTATCCATAGAAATTGCTCGAAAATTGATCGAGTTGATATTTTTTGGGTTGCTTTTGAATTCAAGTGGTCTAATACCCATTGAAACACCAAGATGCACTTTTCTTTGTTCATGATACATAAACTTTGTTTTGATGATCTAACATCAAATCTAAAGTATGTAGGGTAGTTTTTAATGTAGAAACCACAGTTTTCATGCAACAGAGTGTCTCACTCACTTCTGTCTTCTAATCACTTTTACGTGTAGGGTGCTTGCTGTGTGCGTATTATACCACTGAATCAAGTTGGCAGATTTAGAAAATCATGTGCTATCTGATTCGTGACTTTTTTCAGGTCTATATCGAATTTGAGCTTATTCGGCAGCATATTCTGCCGGAAAACAATTGCCAGTGAAGTCTAACTTCAGAAAATTTGATCGGTGATAGCAGAGTCAGTTTTGAAGATCAAACTGATATTTTTACATCATTAGACCCAGAATTTCATGGGCTTTTGAATGAGGTATTATCCGTAGAAATTGCTCGAAAATTGATCGAGTTGATATTTTTTGGGTTGCTTTTGAATTCAAGTGGTCTAATACCCATTGAAACACCAAGATGCACTTTTCTTTGTTCATGATACATAAACTTTGTTTTGATGATCTAACATCAAATCTAAAGTATGTAGGGTAGTTTTTAATGTAGAAACCACAGTTTTCATGCAACAGAGTGTCTCACTCACTTCTGTCTTCTAATCACTTTTACGTGTAGGGTGCTTGCTGCGTGCGTATTATACCACTGAATCAAGTTGGCAGATTAAGAAAATCATGTGCTATCTGATTCGTGACTTTTTTCAGGTCTATATTGAATTTGAGCTTATTCGGCAGCATATTCTGCCGGAAAACAATTGCCAGTGAAGTCTAACTTCAGAAAATTTGATCGGTGATAGCAGAGTCAGTTTTGAAGATCAAACTGATATTTTTACATCATTAGACCCAGAATTTCATGGGCTTTTGAATGAGGTATTATTCGTAGAAATTGCTCGAAAATTGATCGAGTTGATATTTTTTGGGTTGCTTTTGAATTCAAGTGGTCTAATACCCATTGAAACACCAAGATGCACTTTTCTTTGTTCATGATACATAAACTTTGTTTTGATGATCTAACATCAAATCTAAAGTATGTACAGTAGTTTTTAATGTAGAAACCACAGTTTTCATGCAACAGAGTGTCTCACTCACTTCTGTCTTCTAATCACTTTTACGTGTAGGGTGCTTGCTGTGTGCGTATTATACCACTGAATCAAGTTGGCAGATTTAGAAAATCATGTGCTATCTGATTCGTGACTTTTTTCAGGTCTATATTGAATTTGAGCTTATTCGGCAGCATATTCTGCCGGAAAACAATTGCCAGTGAAGTCTAACTTCAGAAAATTTGATCGGTGATAGCAGAGTCAGTTTTGAAGATCAAACTGATATTTTTACATCATTAGACCCAGAATTTCATGGGCTTTTGAATGAGGTATTATCCGTAGAAATTGCTCGAAAATTGATCGAGTTGATATTTTTTGGGTTGCTTTTGAATTCAAGTGGTCTAATACCCATTGAAACACCAAGATGCACTTTTCTTTGTTCATGATACATAAACTTTGTTTTGATGATCTAACATCAAATCTAAAGTATGTAGGGTAGTTTTTAATGTAGAAACCACAGTTTTCATGCAATAGAGTGTGTCACTCACTTCTGTCTTCTAATCACTTTTACGTGTAGGGTGCTTGCTGTGTGCGTATTATACCACTGAATCAAGTTGGCAGATTTAGAAAATCATGTGCTATCTGATTTCTGACTTTTTTCAGGTCTATATCGAATTTGAGCTTATTCCGCAGCATATTCTGCCGGAAAACAATTGCCAGTGAAGTCTAACTTCAGAAAATTTGATCGGTGATAGCAGAGTCAGTTTTGAAGATCAAACTGATATTTTTACATCATTAGACCCAGAATTTCATGGGCTTTTGAATGAGGTATTATCCATAGAAATTGCTCGAAAATTGATCGAGTTGATATTTTTTGGGTTGCTTTTGAATTCAAGTGGTCTAATACCCATTGAAACACCAAGATGCACTTTTCTTTGTTCATGATACATAAACTTTGTTTTGATGATCTAACATCAAATCTAAAGTATGTACAGTAGTTTTTAATGTAGAAACCACAGTTTTCATGCAACAGAGTGTCTCACTCACTTCTGTCTTCTAATCACTTTTACGTGTAGGGTGCTTGCTGTGTGCGTATTATACCACTGAATCAAGTTGGCAGATTTAGAAAATCATGTGCTATCTGATTTCTGACTTTTTTCAGGTCTATATCGAATTTGAGCTTATTCCGCAGCATATTCTGCCGGAAAACAATTGCCAGTGAAGTCTAACTTCAGAAAATTTGATCGGTGATAGCAGAGTCAGTTTTGAAGATCAAACTGATATTTTTACATCATTAGACCCAGAATTTCATGGGCTTTTGAATGAGGTATTATCCATAGAAATTGCTCGAAAATTGATCGAGTTGATATTTTTTGGGTTGCTTTTGAATTCAAGTGGTCTAATACCCATTGAAACACCAAGATGCACTTTTCTTTGTTCATGATACATAAACTTTGTTTTGATGATCTAACATCAAATCTAAAGTATGTAGGGTAGTTTTTAATGTAGAAACCACAGTTTTCATGCAACAGAGTGTCTCACTCACTTCTGTCTTCTAATCACTTTTACGTGTAGGGTGCTTGCTGTGTGCGTATTATACCACTGAATCAAGTTGGCAGATTTAGAAAATCATGTGCTATCTGATTTCTGACTTTTTTCAGGTCTATATCGAATTTGAGCTTATTCGGCAGCATATTCTGCCGGAAAACAATTGCCAGTGAAGTCTAACTTCAGAAAATTTGATCGGTGATAGCAGAGTCAGTTTTGAAGATCAAACTGATATTTTTACATCATTAGACCCAGAATTTCATGGGCTTTTGAATGAGGTATTATCCATAGAAATTGCTCGAAAATTGATCGAGTTGATATTTTTTGGGTTGCTTTTGAATTCAAGTGGTCTAATACCCATTGAAACACCAAGATGCACTTTTCTTTGTTCATGATACATAAACTTTGTTTTGATGATCTAACATCAAATCTAAAGTATGTACAGTAGTTTTTAATGTAGAAACCACAGTTTTCATGCAACAGAGTGTCTCACTCACTTCTGTCTTCTAATCACTTTTACGTGTAGGGTGCTTGCTGTGTGCGTATTATACCACTGAATCAAGTTGGCAGATTTAGAAAATCATGTGCTATCTGATTTCTGACTTTTTTCAGGTCTATATCGAATTTGAGCTTATTCCGCAGCATATTCTGCCGGAAAACAATTGCCAGTGAAGTCTAACTTCAGAAAATTTGATCGGTGATAGCAGAGTCAGTTTTGAAGATCAAACTGATATTTTTACATCATTAGACCCAGAATTTTATGGGCTTTTGAATGAGGTATTATCCATAGAAATTGCTCGAAAATTGATCGAGTTGATATTTTTTGGGTTGCTTTTGAATTCAAGTGGTCTAATACCCATTGAAACACCAAGATGCACTTTTCTTTGTTCATGATACATAAACTTTGTTTTGATGATCTAACATCAAATCTAAAGTATGTACAGTAGTTTTTAATGTAGAAACCACAGTTTTCATGCAACAGAGTGTCTCACTCACTTCTGTCTTCTAATCACTTTTACGTGTAGGGTGCTTGCTGTGTGCGTATTATACCACTGAATCAAGTTGGCAGATTTAGAAAATCATGTGCTATCTGATTTCTGACTTTTTTCAGGTCTATATCGAATTTGAGCTTATTCCGCAGCATATTCTGCCGGAAAACAATTGCCAGTGAAGTCTAACTTCAGAAAATTTGATCGGTGATAGCAGAGTCAGTTTTGAAGATCAAACTGATATTTTTACATCATTAGACCCAGAATTTTATGGGCTTTTGAATGAGGTATTATCCGTAGAAATTGCTCGAAAATTGATCGAGTTGATATTTTTTGGGTTGCTTTTGAATTCAAGTGGTCTAATACCCATTGAAACACCAAGATGCACTTTTCTTTGTTCATGATACATAAACTTTGTTTTGATGATCTAACATCAAATCTAAAGTATGTAGGGTAGTTTTTAATGTAGAAACCACAGTTTTCATGCAACAGAGTGTGTCACTCACTTCTGTCTTCTAATCACTTTTACGTGTAGGGTGCTTGCTGTGTGCGTATTATACCACTGAATCAAGTTGGCAGATTAAGAAAATCATGTGCTATCTGATTCGTGACTTTTTTCAGGTCTATATCGAATTTGAGCTTATTCGGCAGCATATTCTGCCGGAAAACAATTGCCAGTGAAGTCTAACTTCAGAAAATTTGATCGGTGATAGCAGAGTCAGTTTTGAAGATCAAACTGATATTTTTACATCATTAGACCCAGAATTTCATGGGCTTTTGAATGAGGTATTATCCATAGAAATTGCTCGAAAATTGATCGAGTTGATATTTTTTGGGTTGCTTTTGAATTCAAGTGGTCTAATACCCATTGAAACACCAAGATGCACTTTTCTTTGTTCATGATACATAAACTTTGTTTTGATGATCTAACATCAAATCTAAAGTATGTAGGGTAGTTTTTAATGTAGAAACCACAGTTTTCATGCAACAGAGTGTCTCACTCACTTCTGTCTTCTAATCACTTTTACGTGTAGGGTGCTTGCTGTGTGCGTATTATACCACTGAATCAAGTTGGCAGATTAAGAAAATCATGTGCTATCTGATTCGTGACTTTTTTCAGGTCTATATTGAATTTGAGCTTATTCGGCAGCATATTCTGCCGGAAAACAATTGCCAGTGAAGTCTAACTTCAGAAAATTTGATCGGTGATAGCAGAGTCAGTTTTGAAGATCAAACTGATATTTTTACATCATTAGACCCAGAATTTTATGGGCTTTTGAATGAGGTATTATCCATAGAAATTGCTCGAAAATTGATCGAGTTGATATTTTTTGGGTTGCTTTTGAATTCAAGTGGTCTAATACCCATTGAAACACCAAGATGCACTTTTCTTTGTTCATGATACATAAACTTTGTTTTGATGATCTAACATCAAATCTAAAGTATGTACAGTAGTTTTTAATGTAGAAACCACAGTTTTCATGCAACAGAGTGTCTCACTCACTTCTGTCTTCTAATCACTTTTACGTGTAGGGTGCTTGCTGTGTGCGTATTATACCACTGAATCAAGTTGGCAGATTTAGAAAATCATGTGCTATCTGATTCGTGACTTTTTTCAGGTCTATATTGAATTTGAGCTTATTCGGCAGCATATTCTGCCGGAAAACAATTGCCAGTGAAGTCTAACTTCAGAAAATTTGATCGGTGATAGCAGAGTCAGTTTTGAAGATCAAACTGATATTTTTACATCATTAGACCCAGAATTTTATGGGCTTTTGAATGAGGTATTATCCATAGAAATTGCTCGAAAATTGATCGAGTTGATATTTTTTGGGTTGCTTTTGAATTCAAGTGGTCTAATACCCATTGAAACACCAAGATGCACTTTTCTTTGTTCATGATACATAAACTTTGTTTTGATGATCTAACATCAAATCTAAAGTATGTAGGGTAGTTTTTAATGTAGAAACCACAGTTTTCATGCAACAGAGTGTGTCACTCACTTCTGTCTTCTAATCACTTTTACGTGTAGGGTGCTTGCTGTGTGCGTATTATACCACTGAATCAAGTTGGCAGATTAAGAAAATCATGTGCTATCTGATTCGTGACTTTTTTCAGGTCTATATTGAATTTGAGCTTATTCGGCAGCATATTCTGCCGGAAAACAATTGCCAGTGAAGTCTAACTTCAGAAAATTTGATCGGTGATAGCAGAGTCAGTTTTGAAGATCAAACTGATATTTTTACATCATTAGACCCAGAATTTTATGGGCTTTTGAATGAGGTATTATCCATAGAAATTGCTCGAAAATTGATCGAGTTGATATTTTTTGGGTTGCTTTTGAATTCAAGTGGTCTAATACCCATTGAAACACCAAGATGCACTTTTCTTTGTTCATGATACATAAACTTTGTTTTGATGATCTAACATCAAATCTAAAGTATGTAGGGTAGTTTTTAATGTAGAAACCACAGTTTTCATGCAACAGAGTGTGTCACTCACTTCTGTCTTCTAATCACTTTTACGTGTAGGGTGCTTGCTGTGTGCGTATTATACCACTGAATCAAGTTGGCAGATTAAGAAAATCATGTGCTATCTGATTTCTGACTTTTTTCAGGTCTATATTGAATTTGAGCTTATTCGGCAGCATATTCTGCCGGAAAACAATTGCCAGTGAAGTCTAACTTCAGAAAATTTGATCGGTGATAGCAGAGTCAGTTTTGAAGATCAAACTGATATTTTTACATCATTAGACCCAGAATTTTATGGGCTTTTGAATGAGGTATTATCCGTAGAAATTGCTCGAAAATTGATCGAGTTGATATTTTTTGGGTTGCTTTTGAATTCAAGTGGTCTAATACCCATTGAAACACCAAGATGCACTTTTCTTTGTTCATGATACATAAACTTTGTTTTGATGATCTAACATCAAATCTAAAGTATGTACAGTAGTCCTATATATAAGAGAGTGGAGTTGAAGTTTTTACCCTTTGGTCAAAACGTGCTGGAAGCGAAGTCAATATAGGCAAATCGAGGTCAAAAATTCCGAAAATCAAGTTTTTAACATTCCAAGTCTTACTGTAGGCTTACTGTAGCATTATCGGCACCTTTAACATTAAATAACTCTTAAAATATGCACATTTTCTATAACAACATTATATATCAAAATGATCGTCAAGTTGGGGGGAAAAATTTTTTTCATGTCTTACTGTAGAATATGCAAATTTTTTTTACACTTTTGCGTTCGAGCTCAATTTGCCGCGAACCTGAGTGTAAAGTTTGCCCTGATATTTTGGGAATATGTTTGGGTCGAGGATTGAAATTTTTTGGTACCTACAGTATACCTACAGTAAGAAATTCGCAACTTTGGACCTCTATAGCTCGGCGAGTTTTTGTCATTAGAACTCGAAACAAGGTGCATTGGATAGAGCACAGCGAGTTCTATATAGACGGTGAAAAAAATTTCGACTACAGTACACCCTGTACAAAGTATAGGCCGGAAAATGATTCTCAAATCGCAGACGTTGGAAAAATCTAAAAATTTAATATGTTGTTGGGCATGCTCCCCTGACCTATTTAAGCTATCGCCATATGGTCCAACCCCTATTCGTTCTCCGGCTATTAAGCGTTAAAGCTTTTTGACCTACGTCCCCTGTGCGATTCTCAGGTACGCGTCGTCTAAAATGTGTTTGGTGTTGTTTCAGTAGAGTTTCGCAAGGGCTACCAGAATATCAAAGAATTTTTTCCAAAAAAATAAAATTGAGTGTAAACAGGTGTAAAATGTTTTTTGTAAAATCACGTTTGTCCAAATTGCAAAAAAACTGCTAATTTAATTTTTTTTATTTTTTGATATGTTGTAGAGCTTTTTGAGACGTACACATTCCATATTCGCTTATATTCGGGAATTCGCTTATTCGCGCCACAATGCAAAAAATAGGAAAAAAATTAAAATCACTCAATATTAGTGTAAAGTTTACAACTTTTCGCGAGAAGCATCTCTGACACATGGAATACAACCCCTCAGACTTTGAAGTCATTTGAAAAAATTTTCAGTGAGGTACGCATAGTCAAAGTTGGTCAAAAACGACCTTTTTTCAAAGTGTAAAGTGAAATGTGATTTTCTTGAATTTCTTTTTGTACGTTTAAAGACCTCTAAAACAGGAGTAGAACACATTTTAGATTTTTGAAATTGGACCAAAATTGACCGAGTTATTACATTTTGGAACTTTGTGTGATTAAGCATAGGATGTTAAATTTTTCAACTTTACAATACTCAATTCCCAGAAATTGGACGATGTTTGGACATTGAAATTTCACTTATGGTCATGACTTGCGATGAGCTTCACTTTAAGAATGAACCAACATTCGGGTGAATGCTGTATCATACGATATTAGCAAATGCTTGCCCAATCCACTATACCCACGTGTTATAACTTGGAATCTTTGCGAGGTCGTCATTCCTTCAAAAATTAAGATTTTTAAAAACGGAAAAAAATTTTCAGCTCGGATTAAAGTCGTCTACGCTATCTAAAGAAAAAATTCACGATGCAGTGTAAGGCTACAGTAATCCTACAATATCTGAAAGTATGCTGTTTCAAACTCAAAACAGCACAAATTAAACATTTGCTGCTCTACAGTATCAACTATGTTGCCTGTTATGGGGGTGTGGGGGTGCAACCCCCACGCAGGGGTGTGGGGGCGGCAGCCCCCACGTTAAAAAAAGAAAGCAGGGGGTGTGGGGGGCGCAGCCCCCCGCATTAAAAAAAAAAAGCAGGGGGTGTGGGGGGCGCAGCCCCCCACATTAAAAAAAAAAGCAGGGGGTGTGGGGGGCGCAGCCCCCCGCATTTAACAAATTCAATCATCCTTTTTCCTTCAGGAATGTGTCACCAAATGAAAGACTCTCAACTCTCAATCGCCTATATGTATCATCATTGGATGCAGGTAGATCAATGTACGATTGCCTTCCATCGCCGCAGATACGTCATGCTCAACAAATATCTATTTTTCACCAGTTCGTTTATTTATTTTTCACCAGCACATTTTAATTTTGATAGGAATTGAATTCAATTTCCAAAACACAATCATGAAAATTTTAACCATTTTTGATCAAAAGCACTCTTTTTTATTAATTATTTGGAAAGCAACAACAATTTTCGGCCATACTAAAACATATTCCTACTGCATCATACTGACAAATTACGTATTTTTCCTCATGGTAAACATTTCTTTTGTGTTACAGATTTTCGCATTGACGATACGGACGTTTTATTTTTGTCTTGCTGACGGCAAACGTGAACAAAGGTATTCAACGAATTGGTTCATTCATGTATTTTTGTCAATTTCTTGCAAAATAAAAAAACGTCGTTGCATGAATCGGATCGTTTAAGCGTTTTCTCACTTTGCTACATTTCATGTTACAGTTTAATCATATTTTTAATCACTGAAATTTGTTTTGGATTCAAAATCAAAATTGATCTTTTTACACTGAACCACAAATTGATTCCTAGATTTTCATGTAACCTTGCTAAAAAAATATTTTAGAGTAGTATTTCTCCTTCAGAAACTTTACACCTTCAATGCCTTCTTCATAATTTTGCCTGGAAAAATCTGCAACTGACGCATGTCTGACAATTTTTCCCAGCTCGAGAATTGAGTTTCTTTTTTACTTTCCGTCAAAATTCGAATCCAAAGTAGTAGAATTGTTTTAAGCACTCAAAACAGTGAAATCCACCCAAATTCCACTTTTTACTCTGACTGAAAACGAAGCTTATGCGATTTTTTAAATTGTTTCCTCGCAACAATACAAATTTCACGAGGAAATCCGTTTCAGGCATGAGCTATACTCTAAAATGTGTTTTACACTCAAAAAACACGATCCACTTTTTGTTCGATACAAGTTACGTAAGTTTTTTCCAGCATAATCGATCATCAATTCAACTTTTTCTTTCGTTCTTGCGAATCTTCAATCGGGTTGATATTACGATTTTCGAATTCTATCTTCGTCCGGCTGACGTCGTGGTCGATCGAACACAATCAATGTATTCATTGGCGTTACATTTTGCAACATTTGAATGGTTATTTTGCACAAAAGAAGCCTAGATTTCACTTTACACATGTATAACTCTACTAAATCAAAAATTCAACCAAAATCAAAATTTTATTGTCGATATTTATTTTTCCAACAAGGACATATAATTTTCTCAAACTTTTAAAAACATGTTGATTAAAAATTAATGATAATATTGTAAGTTTTCGTTTTTTTCAAACATGATACACTTATTCGACCTTTGAAAATGGATCAATGTTTCAGTATTTTCCTCAATCAAAGTTGAATTTTTTCATTGAATTTGAATTTTTTCATGAGCCATAAATCACACCATTCCTCATGTCAACTTATCAAGACGAACAAAATTTGTGATTCTGCATTTTTTCAAACATGGAAGAAATTGGTATGGAAGAAATTATGAAAAGTAGTACTCAAAAGCGTGACAAAATCTCTGCTCGTGAATTTTATCGTTATCTTATGCATTTCAGGGAGAAATCGTCGTTGCACTACAACTGGCTGTGGTCGAAACGAACGCTCGCCGAATTATTCGTCATTACAACGTGCAACAAGATCGAAAGCCACGAGATGGATTGGGTTCGCGACGTACAACGAAGATCAAATTTACGAACATCATTGCCGAAAGCTTTCATCGACGGAATCAAGAAGGGCGTACCGGAGAATGCGACATTAGGTAAGATACATCTGGCCCCACCCGTCTGGACAGGGTCACGCGCGTACATGCAACAACAGTATGCAGACGCGAAAGCCCTCGCTCGAGATCTTGGCGCCCCTACGTGGTTCTTGACTTTCACGGGAAACCCCAACTGGCCCGAAATCAAAGACAACTTGGCACCCGGACAATCCTATACTTCCAGACCCGACTTGGTATGTCGCGTATTCTACCACAAGCTCAACGAACTCATCACCGACATCAGCGAAAGACACATATTGGGCAAATGCGTCGCTTACGTTTATTCCGTCGAATTCCAAAAACGAGGTATGCCCCATATTCATATGTTAATTATTTTAGAGAAAGATCCGAACAACAAATCGGCCAATTTTTGCGACGAATTTGTTAGCGCCGAAATTCCCGATTTACCAGACGAAAACGACCATTCGCCCGAAGCCGAACAACGACGAAAGCTCTACGCCACAGTTACGACGTTGAACATGCACGACCACAACAAAGATTCGCCCTGCATGGTAGATGGTAAGTGCAGCAAATATTTCCCTAGAAAGATATCGCCCGTCACCATTTTATCCGAGAAAGACCTGCCCATCTACAAAAGGCGACCTGCACCCAAAGACGGCGAAACAAAGACCAACCAACATGGCAACACCTGCACGAAGCAAAGACGCGGCGTCACACAAGAACTGGACAATCAATTCGTCGTGCCGTACAACGCCACATTGCTAACAAAATACGACACGCATTTGAATTTGGAATACGTCGGCGCCCAAAATTCAATGGAGTACTGCTTCAAGTACATTATGAAAGGACACGATATGGCCTACGTCCGAGTACAAGGCGGGACCAAAGTGGATTACGACGAAATTGCCCACGCCTTCAAAGTCCGATACATGACCGGCATCGAAGCCTTGTGGCGTATTTACGGATACCCGATCGTCCACAAGTCGCATCGAGTCGTTCGCCAATGGGTCAACGGGCCTCAAGGAACAGCCATCATTTTCCACGAAGGATACGAAAGAGAAGCCCAAAGCGACGCTACAGGTGCCAAAAAGCGAAGCATGACCCAAGCCTATTTCGACGTTTGCAAAGAAAGCCCCCTGGCCAAGACCCTCACCTACGATCAATTGGGCAAGTATTTTCGATTCGACACCAAAGAAAGAAGATGGTTGCCGAGAAAAAAAGGTAATCCCGATAAATATATTGTTCGTGTTGGTAGCGTTTCGCCTGTAAACCGCGAACTTTTTTGCGTGCGCATATTATTATTCAACGTCAAAGGCCCGACCAGCTTCGAAGAGCTACGAACAGTCGACGGCAAAGTTTACGAATCGTTCGAAGCAGCATGCGCAGCCAGGAATCTATTGGACAACGACGACGTTTGGCGACGCACATTGGTGGACGCTCTCAACGAACGAATGGGCGTTCGGTCTTTCCGCAGGTTCTTTGCATTGTGTATCTACCATTGCATACCTGCTAGACCGCTCGCATTGTTGGAAGAGTTTGTCCACTATCTGCTGCCATTCCATTTATTCAAAGACCGATTGGAAGAAGACAAGCAAACGGCCTTACGATTTTTGGAACATTTATTTCTACAATGGAATACGAGCTGCGAACAAATGGGTTTACCGGCGCCAAAGAATTTCAACTACAACGACGTCGACAAAGAAATCAACATGCCCGATCCGATCAGCAAAGCCCTCAATCACGACGACCCCGATCCGCCGCCTCAACCGTTCAACTACAAAGAACAAGATGAACTGAGACAAACGCTAATGAACGACGATCAAATGGCCTGTTTCAATGCCGTATGCGAAGCCGTCAACAACGTCGACAATCCCAACTACAAAGGTCAACGTCTGTTCATCTTGCACGGAAGTGGCGGAACTGGCAAGACATTCGTCTACAATTCGCTCATCCACTGGGCGAATAGCAAAGGCATCGGAGTTACGGCCTGCGCATCCACCGGGATTGCTGCTCGCCTGCTCATGGCCGGCCAAACCGCCCACAGCACTTTCGGCATAATGAACGACGTCGGACCTGTTCAACCATCCACGATGGTCTTTGAAAGCGTCAACGCCCAAAAGCTACGCTCAACGTCGCTATTCATCATCGACGAGGTAAGCATGTTGCATAGACACGCTTTCGAGTACATCGATCGCGTAATGCAATCTATCCAATTTCGTGACGTCAAACCTCAACCCTTTGGTGGTAAAGTCTTTCTCATCGGCGGTGACTTCAAGCAACTTCTGCCCGTTGTCCCGTCGGGCTCTATCCAGGACCAAATTCAGGCGTCGGTGAAATCGTCTCCCATCTACAAGCTTTTTCAAAGATTCGATTTGAAGCAGAATATGCGAGTCAATCGCGATGAAGCTTCATTTTCTGAATTTTTAGAAGAAGTTGGAAATGGTGAAAATTTCATTGCCGAAACAAACCTTATGCCTATCCCGTCTGAAATGCGCGTCTACTCCCGCGACGAGCTCATCGACTTTTGCTTCCAAAAGGCCGAGTTGGAAAACCCGCTCGAATATTTGGACAGCTTCCGCGACTCTGCCATACTGGCACCGACGAATTTGACCGTAGATTTACTCAATCTACAAATTTTAAATGCCATGCCAGGTGAAGGACGAACTTATCTTTCTATAGATTCTTTACATTTAGGCGGCGACAACGAATCGTTACAAGCCCACAATCTCGGTGGTTTACAACTCAACGTCGGCGACAACGTGCTCGAAAGCATCCACCTCCGGACACCAACAGGCTTGCCGGCTCACAATCTTCAACTCAAGGTAGGTGCCATCATAATGCTCATCAAAAACATCTCCGTCAGCGAAGGTCTCTGTAACGGCACCCGTCTGCAAATCATCTCCATGGGTGACAACATTTTGCGTTGTCGCACCCTCACACTGAACGACCTGAGTCCCAGCATCATTCTCATCCCTCGAATCAAATTTCTTCACGGTACTTCTGCCAACTCTCGGGAAACTCCCTTCTCAAGAACCCAATTCCCCATTCGTCTCTCCTTCGCCATGACCATCAACAAATCCCAAGGTCAAACCCTCTCTCGAATGGGCCTGTGCCTCGATCAACAGGAAGTGTTTTCACATGGTCAACTCTATGTGGCACTTTCTCGCGTTCGCTGCCGCCAAGGAGTCCGGATCCTTTCCCATCTGAACGGCAATATTCTCATGAATATTGTCCTTAAGGAATTTCTCCTACCTGCTCTGCCTCTGAATAATAAATCTTGATTTTATTTTTTTTTCAGTCAAGACCTCAAAGTAAGTAAACCAAAACACTTTTATTTTCTTTTATAAAAAAAACAAAATAAAAAAATAAACATCAAATTTACAGGTTAGTTCTTTTACTTATATTTTTTACTTATTTTAAATGTATTTTATAATTTTATCTAATTTAAAAAATTCCTTTTTAGCTTTAAAAAAAAAATCTCAAAAAACTACCAGGTTAGTTCTTTTCTTTTTCTTTACTGTTTAATCATAAAACTTTCCTTTCAGCATGATAAATAAAAAAACACTTGCGGGTAAGTCTTTTATTTGCTCCCTTTTCAAATCACTCAATGGTAAGATTAAACATTCTGCTTTACCTTATAGGTCCAATTTTCTCTTTCAGCCGTAAAAATATTTCAAGTAAGTTTTCTTGGTCAATTTTTTTTGTTCAATTTCAAGAAATAAAATTAAATATTTAAAATTCAAATAAAACATTAAATTTAAAAAAAAAATAAAAATAAAAACACTTCATGAAGGTAAGTCATTTTTTTTTAAAATGTGCAACGTGTTTATTCGTCCTTTTCAACTTCAGTAAGTATAATCTTCTCAATGTGCTTATATACATTTGAATTTATTTTCTAGCATTATCATCAAATTAGAAAATGGTGAGTTTTTTTCATTTTTAATCCATCTGTCTTATTTAGAAACTGTAATGTAGTGTAGGTAATTTTTCATTCTTTCAGGATAAATAAATACAAAACTTGTGCACATCGGTTGACTTGAAATTCATGTAGAGCAACCAAGGTGTGTGTACACAATTATTAAAAATAAAAAACAATGTTCTGCCTGAGTTTTTGAGATGATCATTAATTTCTCACATATAGTAGTGTACATTCGCGCGTGTATTATATTTTTCGTTCATTTCAACTTGAGCTCTATACCTCTTTCTTTCAGGATGATCACAGTAAGAGTAGTCTGCTTTAGGGTCAACTTCTTTTTAATTCGTGTTTATTGTTTTATGTACACTGGAACCTGCATCTTATTTCATTGTCCGCTGTTCTAATGTTGAGTCTGTAGAGTGCAGCACATTTCTTGATACATTTACGAGTATCTCTAATAGATTCAAAAACACATTTGTGCACAACTTTATTGGCTAAACACATTGTTGTACATATGTTGCCGTATGAAAAAAAAAAAAAAAAAAAAAAAAAAAATTATCGTGTGTTGAGCGTAGTACTACATCTCGACCGCATAGGTAGCCTTTGTGAATTGTGTGCGCGTAATTTTAAATGGTGGACTGCAAGTATTCTGAAACTTGGTGGCAGCATCTCGCATAGGTACACTTAAGTACGGGTTAGTTGTGCTTTCACACCAAGGGGCCAACTTTCCTCCTGGGAGGATCCATCTGCGCGGCGCAGATTGGGGACCAGGGATGCGTAAAACGGTTGGTTGATGCGTCTCTTATAGCCTCTCACCAACTAGGCAACTCAGGTTTCGCGTACCACGCATTGTTTTTAAACAAACAGAGCAATGCCGCCCTCCGCATTTTATGAGCTACACTCAAATTCACAATCTATATACAATGTACAGCTGAACAAGCACAAACTATGAAATTTTTTCCTTATATATTTTTTCAAAGGACAATTGTCCTTTAAAAAAAAACCAGTACGTATAAAAAAAAGCAGGGGGTGTGGGGGGCGCAGCCCCCCACATTAAAAAAAAATTTCATCACTTTTCATGCACAGTCAAACCAACTTTACACTCAAACTATCAAAATTCCTACTTTTTCCTTATATTATTTTTCCAAGGACAGGAGTCCTTTAAAAAAAAAATTCTGTAGTCAAGATATGATAAACATTAGAGTTGCGAAAAACAAACTCTGGCGCAGCTTAAAATGCAGGCCAAAGGCCTGCTTTCCCTTCAATCCGCTCCACTGAAACTCGAGTGGAAATGCAAGAAAAGTGAAAAATACAAAATATAAAGAGAAGAAAGATAAAGAAAAGGAAAAAGAAAAAGAAAAAAGGCTGGTCCTATATATAAGAGAGTGGAGTAGAAATTTTTTTCCTTTGGTCAAAACGTGCTGGAAGCGAAGACAATATAGGCAAATTGGGGTCAAAAATTCCGAAAATCAAGTTTTTAACACTCCAAGTCTTACTGTAGGCGTACTGTAGCATTTCGGCCACCTTTAACCTTGAATAACTCCCCAAATATCGATATTTTCTATAATAACATTATATATCAAAATGATCGTCAAGTTGGGCCGAAAAATTTTTTTCATGTCTTACTGTAGAATATGCAAATTTTTTTTACACTTTTACCTTTGGATCAACTTTTTTCGGATTACAGTGTAAAAAGTTTGATTTTTATTTTTGATAAATGTTTGGGTCGGGGAGATGAAAAAAATGTATACCTACAGTATACCTACAGTATGACTTAGGGTTTTTCGGACCCTGTAGCTCCCTGAGTTTTCATCGTTGGAACTCGAAACCAAGTGCGTTGGATAGAGGACGGCGAGTTCTATATAGACGGTGAAAAAAATTTCACCTACAGTATACCCTGTACAAAGTATAGGCCCGGAAAAAAATCTCCAATCCGGCGTATTGGAAAAATCTAAAAATTTAATATGTTGTTGGGCACGCTCCCCTGACCTATTTAAGCTATCGCCATATAGCCGAACCCCTATTCGTTCTCCGGCTATTAAGCGTTGAAGCTTGCTGACCTACGTCCCTTAGGCGATTCTCAGGTACGTGTCGTATAAAATGTGTTTGGTGTTGTTTTAGTAGAGTTTCACAAGGGCTATCAGAATATCAAAGAATTTTTTCAAAAAAATTAAAATTGAGTGTAAACGGGTGTAAAATGTGTTTTGTAAAATCACGTTTGTCCAAATTGCAAAAAAACTGCTAATTTAATTTTTTTTATTTTTTGATATGTTGTAGAGCTCATCGAGACGTACACATTCCATATTCGCTTATATTCGGGAATTCGCTTATTCGCGGCACAGTGCAAAAAATACGAAAAAAATTAAAATCACTCAATATTAGTGTAAACTTTACAACTTTTCACGAGAAGCATCTCTGACACTTGGAATACAACCCCTCAAAGTTTCAAGTCATTTGAAAAAAAATTCATCGAGATACGCATAGTCAAAGATGGTCAAAAACGACCTTTTTTCAAAGTGTAAAGTGAAATGTGATTTTTTAAATTTTCTTTTCATAGGCTTCAAGAGCTCTCTAATGGCAGTGGAAAATATTTTAGATTTTTGAAATTGGACCAAAATTGACCGAGTTATTACATTTTGAAACTTTGTGTGATTAAGCATAGGAGGTTAGATTTCACAACTTTACAATACTTGATTCCCAGACATTGGACGATGTTTGGACAATGAAATTTCACTTATGGTCATGACTTGCCATAAGCATCATTTCAGAAATGAATTAAAATCCGGATCAATGTTCTATCATACCATATTAGCAAATGCTTGCGCAATCCACTATACCCACGTGTTATAAGCTTAAATCTTTGAATAGTGATAACTCCTTCAAAAATTGACATTTTTGAAAACGGAAAAAAGATTTCAGCTTAGAATGAGGTCCTCTATCTAACCTATTGAAAAAATTTTCAATTTTGTGTGAAACTACAGTAATCCTACAAAATGCTAAAAATAAGCACTTTACACTAGAACTATCAAAATTCCTACTTTTTCCTTATATAAATTTTCAAAGGACAATTGTCCTTTAAAAAAAAAACTTCTGTAGTCGAGATATGATTAACATTAGAGTTGGGAAAAACAAGCTCTGGCGCAGCTTAAAATGCAGGCCGAAGGCCTGCTTTCCCTTCAATCTGCTCCACTGAAACTCGACTGGAAATGAACAAAAAGTGAAAAATACAAAATATTAAGAGAAGAAAGATAAAGAAAAGGAAAAAGAAAAAGAAAAAAGGCTGGTCCTGTATATAAGAGAGTAGAGTTGAAACTTTTTACCCTTTGGTCAAAACGTATTGGAAGCGAAGTCAATATAGGCAAATCGAGGTCAAAAAACTCGAAAATCAACTTTTTAACGCTTCAAGTCTTACTGTAGGCCTACAGTAAGCATATATGCATTTTCGAAGCTCTATATCTCTTAAAATAACAACATTTTCTATAACAACATAATATATGAAAATGATGGGCGGGCTATAGGGAAAAATTTGTGTCAAGTCTTACTGTAGAATATGCAAATTTTTTTTTTCGTTGTGCGTTCTTTCTCATTTTGCCGAAAACGCCTCCACATTAAAATTGCTCATATTTTGACCATGTACTCGGACGGGTGTGAGAAAACTTTTGACACCTACAGTATACCTACAGTATGCCCTCATTTTGACTTGCTAATAGCTCGGTCAATTTTTTAGATATCGACTCGAAAACAAGTTCATTGGAAAGAGCTCGGCGAGGCGAACAAACGTATGTCTTTATTTTTTCGATACAGTGAAAACTACAGTAACCCGACGCATTTAAAAGTCAAAAAATTTTCTCCGATCCTGCGTATTGGAAAATTTTAAAATTTTAATATGTTGTAGTCCTCGGTCCCCTGATGCTAAAAAACCATTTTGTTATATAGGATGCTACTATCAGTATTGAGCTACAGTAAGCCAAAGTTGAAACACTTTTTGGCCTATATCTCATTGTGTAGTTGTAAGTGTAAAGTGAGTTTAGTATCAAATTGTGCAGTTTAGAAAGGCCAACTCGAATATATAAATCACTTTACACAAAAATGTAAACTGAGTGTAAAATGCTCAATTTTAGGTTTTTATAAAATCGTTTTTTGCGTATAGCGAAAAAACGGACTCGTTGACCCCTATCCGAAATAGGCTTAAAAGATGCGCCTCATGGAGACCTACAATTTGGTATATAGCTTATATCCGGGAAAAATCTGTATCCCGAGAAAAATGCAAAAAACCACAAAAAAATGAAAATTTTCAATATTGGTGTAAAGTTTAAAATTTTTTTGTAAACTGCATTTAGGACGCTTGGTTTACACTTTCTATAAGTTGCGAGTCATAAGAGTGAATATTCACTGAGATATGCATGGTCAAAGTATAGCAAAAAATGACTTTTTACGCAGTGTAAAGTAAAATGCACTTTACACTCATTTTTCAATTTATTTTGAAGCACTTGATGATGCTCACCCGAAAACATTTGAAATTTTTGAAATTGAACAAAAATTGACCGAGTTATGAACATACAATAATCCATGTGGTTAAGCATACAACTGACTTTACACACAGGTAACAACCTATATTACCAAGGTGTGGGGGTGGAAAGATAAGGCAGGGCTGTGCAAACGGCACCCAGCACATATAAAAATAGAAAGCAGGGGGCGTGGGGGGCGCAGCCCCCCACATTTAAAAAAAATTTAATCATCTTTTATGCAGATTTGAACCAACTTTACTCTCAAACAATTAAAATTCCAACTATGTAAGCTTTGCACAACATTGTGTCATACTGTAGTGGTCGATATATGTTTAAATTCACACATGTTATAACTAAAACATTTGAAACACTGTCTCTGTCCCAAAAATGTATATTTTTGAAAATGGGAAAATAGTTTCAGCTTGGATTCAAATGCTCTACTCTATTGTAAGAGAAAAATTTTAATAGAATGTAAACCTACAGCAATTTTGCAAAATGCAAGAATATCCTGTTTTGACCTCAAAAAAGGTTGTTTATAAGTGCTTTTGGGTTTGTATACAGACAACTATGTATATTACAGGGGTGTGGGGGTGGAACCCCCACGCAGGGGTGTGGGGGCGGCAGCCCCCACATATTACTTAGAAAGAAGAAAGCAGGGGGTGTGGGGGGCGCAGCCCCCCGCATTTAAAAAAAAAAGAAGCAGGGGGTGTGGGGGGCGCAGCCCCCCGCATTTTTAAAAAAGAAAGCAGGGGGTGTGGGGGGCGCAGCCCCCCGCGCTTAAGCAATTCAATCCTCATTTTTCCTTCAAGAATTTGTGACCAACTCAAACAGGAGCACACTCTAGATGATGACAAAATCTCAATAAAAATCTGAAACACAAACACACTTTTTGGTTTTAAATTAGTAGAATCACTCTCAACCAAAAAACAATTTCGCCCCCCCCCCCGCCTTCTTCTCCAAGTTGATTTGATTGAATAGGAAAAGATGATTAAATAAATAACAATTTAACTAGGCGGGACAACCATCCTTTGTTGGACTACATTTTTTCCTCAAACTCAAACAGATGATTATCCCATTCTCTCTTTTGTTTGATAAAAGGCTTAGAGCTTCAACTTGAAACAAATTCGGTCAAAAATTTTATTCAAATTCGAAAATGTTAAAACACATTTTCGTTTGACTCTCCCCTTTGGAGACTCTCCAAAGCCGATATTAAAAACATTTCGAAACGGCGCTTTCCGCGTCGGCTCAAATGCAAGCCATCTTGCTCGAAATAGGCTTTGCGCATAAATTTCTGCGACGCATCGAAAATGATGATTCTTGGCGCTTTTGCGTTTCGTCGCCTAATAATCGCCCGTCCAATTTTTGCTACTTTACTAAAAAAATATTTTAATTTAAAATTCATTAATCGCAACATTTATCTTTCCAGTTAAAAATGCGCCATTCTTTAAATCTAGATATAATAGTAGTTTTCCAGAAAAGAAAATGATGCAGTTCAGTACAATGTCCAAGTAAATGAGAGTAAATTTTACTTCTCGAGCTGAATCGATCCAGTCCTCGGCAACGGTGCCGATATGACTATTCGTTTCCTGTGCTCGCGCAACATTGCTCGACCAAAATGAACGAGCTCACTCGCCAGCTGAAAAAAAAACAAGTAGCAGATTTTGAAAATTGAGCAGCTTTTTTTAAATTTATACAGCATTGGTATTCAGTTTGGTGCAATCGACAATGGCGTCCTTCCTATTGGCTTTGTAATTTGCGTCGAATGTTGACACATTGTTGATGCCAACGTGTACGATGACGCCGATTGTCGGCAAGTTCAAGAGAACGTTCACAACCTTCTCGATCAACAGTAGATCGCCGCCCGAAATGGCTATCGTCGCGCAATTTGGTATACAAATGTTGGCGACCATGCTATCGCCGACGAGTAAATATTGGGGCAAGTCGCCATCCCTTATCAAACGCCAAATTTGGCCCGAAATATTCCAGCCCCTTCCATCGTGGCCAAAAAATTTTAAAAAACAATGTTGTAAGATGTTTTAGCAAATTTAAGAATAGAAAAAATTACCGACGCCCCAAAATGAATCGGGCACCAATTCGACGATATTTTTCTTCTCGGTAGACATTAGAAATTGTCGTACCGGACGGTTTTGTTCAAACTGAAAAATTTTGAAAACTTGATCATCAAGCTCCACATTTTTGGCCAAGTGTTTCTGAGCAATTTGCATTTAAGAAAAAAAGATCTTTTACACTCCCAAAGTCACATTTTGAATTGCTCAAAAACTAATTTAATTTAGAAAGAAACCTTTCGCTTGTCCAAGCTGAACATTATCCACTTTTTTACAACGTCCCATTTCGGGCTACGCAGATGTTTAGCCATACGTTTGGCCTCGACCGGGTCGGTTTCGCGCATAATATCTGCAAGTAAACAGTTTCATAGGAAATATTTTGCCATTTTTCTCATGCTGTCTACCTCGTGAAAGTGAATTTTCTCCGAAGAAAAACGCCTTAAACGACTGATACGCAGTCTCTATACAACTGTATTCAAATCCATCCATCCATATGGGTGTCGCGTAGAAATGCGATAGAATTCTATTCGATTCCATATTTCGGGGTAAGGACCCGCGGCCTCTGTACCCAACGATACTTTTGTCTTTTAAAATGATCTGAGCAACTTCGTCGAAAGATGTACGCATTTTAACGAAATTTTGACTAAAATGTAGAAAAATATGCTAAAATCGTCTATATAGAAGCTAAAGTTGTATATAAAATTGTTGTGCCATTTTTTTCATTTCTTGATATTTGCCAAATTTTCAATATGCCATAACACAAAAATGGATAATTGTTTTTCTGTGTCTAATCTAATGTACAAAAGTCGCAATTTATTTAATCACAAATTTTTAGTTTGAAGTGAAACTTTAAAAATTGCCCATCTACTTTGAAATGTTTGATTACACACATTGCCAATTTGAATTTTTCCAACCGATTTACTTCAAATCTAATAAGAGCTAAAAAATTTAATTTCCATTATCCCATTGACAAAGTCACAGGAATAAAGTTAGCCAATTTTCACTTTAGTCTGTCATTAAATTGCATTTTCTAAATTTTAGTCCTTGAAAATTTTACTTTTTGGCAAAAAAATCAATCATCTTACATGATTTCTTCTTTTACAGTATATATCCGCGCAATTTAATTTTTTCATATTTCAATAGGGTCGAAATTGAAACGAAACTGCTTCATCGTTGGACGAAAAAAGCCAAATTTAAAGAAAAAACGTGCGCTTTACACTGTTTATATAATTGTCCGATCGATAATTCATGTCCATATATGTTGTCTATAATATACCCTAAAGTCGTGCTTTGATTCGAAATTTTCAGCTCGTAATAAAACTTTGGAATTCTCCATCTACTTTAGGATGTTACCTTACACGTATTGCCAATTTCAACTTTTCTAACCAACATAAAAAGTGGAAAATTTAACTTCAAATATCGACTAAAACCAAGTGGAGCAAACAAACTGCGGCCATTTTCATCTTAGTTCATCGAATTACATTTTTAAATTTTAGTCCAAAACATTTTCACTTTTTGCCAACAAAATTCATCATTTTACATTTTTTTTACAGTTTACACTTTTTCCGGTTGGTTCGATAATTTTTTTATCTCTAATATACACTTTCGTCTCACATTTCAATGGGAAATTTTGAGCTTTCAGACGCTTCAAATTATCCATCTGCTTTAAATTTTTTGATTACACACATTGCAAATTAAAATTTTTACGCAACGAATTTACTTCAAGTGTAAAATGGGAAAAATTTAACAGCGAAGGATCGACTCGCGCTACTTACACAAACAAACTGTGCTAATTTTCATCTCAGCCTATCGAATTGTATTTTTTTCTAAATTTCAGTCCGCACAATTTTCACTTTTTTTCGTATGAAAGTCAATCATTTTAGATGCATTCACATTTCCTGTCTACCTTGGTGCAATTTTATCTTTTCATCTTCAAATAGTGTGAAAATTGAAGCCAAACTGCTTCATCGTCGAAGATAGAATACACCGAAAGGAAACTTTAAAAAAACGTGCAGTTTACACTGTTTTCAGTTTGTTTGTTCAATAACTCATCTTTATATCTGATGTGTTCAGCACAATATCGTCGTATGATGGGTAATTTTTTGCGCAAAATTAAACTTTCAAATTGCCGTTCTGCTTTAAATTGTTTCCTTACACTTATTGCAACTTTACATTCTTCTGACGAATTTGATCTAGGGACGGACCACTGCCTAATTTAAGCAATGATGATTTGGATTGGAATTTACGACGTGACGCGCTTCACATGTGCGGTAATTTGCCCCAATTTTTTTTTATATCTCTCCTACTTTTGAATGCCCTAAAAGTAGACCAAGAAAATTCTCCTCTCTCCAACTCAAATTTAGCACATTTTTGTTTTATAAACTTAGGCACCATGTGTACATAGTGTAGGCGTGAAAATTTTGAACAAAATGAAGATTCATCGAGAAAATCTTGCATTTCTGCAATTTTGCCGATGATTCATCATTCATCGTGTAATTTTTACACTAATTAAATTTTACACCCAAGCTCAAAATTTGTCTTTCACACCATGATTCAACTCAAACTTTTTTTCCATTTCAATATTTCTCTGTCAGTATCATCTGTGAGCAAACAGAAGATAATATTACTCACCTATCGAACGAATCCTTTGTTATTCCGTGCTCACTTTACGCCGGAAGTTGGTCTGTACCTACAGTAATTAGTTCCATAAAATCTGAGTGTAAAAACAAAAATATGTGCATGCGTTTCGTTTTCCGAATGGTATAATTAAAAAACCAATTTGAACATAATGCTACACATTTATAATGATTAATTTACATTTGATAAAGCATCTTCAAAATCATTTTCCCCGATTCGAACGAGTAACTTGCGGATCCGGTTGCAGTAGGTCGTTTTCGATGCGCGCCGCTTACTGTAGATTTCAAATTCGGCGACGAACAGATTTCTTACCTTGCTCTTGCCTGTCGCTGTTTTTTTTTCACATTTGCGCTCTAATGTGGAAGAAATTTTTCACATCTTTCCACGAATCTGGAAAAAAAATTTGGCCTCTTCATGTTGAAAACATGTAGTTTGCTGCATTTTAGGAGGTTCGAATTTAAAAAATTTTTTTCTTAAACTTTAATAATGATCTTATTAATTAGATGGAGCTCGGGCGCAACTTTTAGCATGTCTACCTTCACTTACCATTTAAGCTTTAATAGTTTTCATCATCTTAAGCGTGTTATTTCATTCTAGCTCAAGTAGTTTTAGGCAAGTATGACTTTTTTAGCCAAGGTTTAACGGACGATTTTTATTTCCATCCATTTGTATAAAAATCGGCCGTTTTTTAACAAATTTAATTTAGAAAGGCGCTCATGCGCCTTTTTCTTCGATAATAAATTTCAACGATTACCTTTATCGAGTCGAGTGTAGGTGTTTCTCATTTTTGTCTTACAAGTTGACCGATTTTTTGCGTGTATGATGTGCCCCTTTACGTTACGTTTAGGACGGTTTTTAAATTTTTTCAGTTCGCGTTTTGCTGCTCTCAATCTTTTCCGTTCGCTTCACCTCCAAAAGTGAAGCTACATTTAGCCGCCAGTATCCAACTTTTAGACAGTTTCAGTTTCAATTGGTATAATTTTTTTGCATAAAATTGAAATTACATGTTGATCTTTTTTGATTTTTCGCCAATTTTTTTGAGAAAACAACCCGAAATTGACAATTTCTTTCTACTAAAATAAAAGCAGATGCTCGAGCGCCTATTTTTTGTGAAATGAACATTTAATGAGTGAAATTTCTTAAAATTTAATCGAAATTGGGCGATAAAACGCCTACTTACCACTCTTTTCGGGTTAATATTCGTCTCATCTCGAACAGTAAAAAGAAAATTGTCTGCTTATTTGATTTTCTTCAATTAATTTTCACATAAAAATCGGCTCATGTGTTAGAATATAGCAGCTATCGAGTGCTCATACTTATTCTTCACTCATTTTCACTTTAAGCTGAGCCGATTTTTTAACTTATAGATAAAATTGAGCAAACCTTATATTTTTACTAAATTGACTTCGGATATGTTTTTTTTTCGATTGATATGTGAAATAAGTGCTCCGCTGCACGTTTTGGCCTCAAACTGAGTGCAAATTTTTCATACTTTGTTGCTTTCTATCTTTAATTTGTCTCATGTTTTTTCGATTCTACATTTAATCATGTGTTTTCCCAAAGAGTGTCATTTAAAAGGATAACATCCTCTGAATATGGCTAAAATTGCTACTTTTTCCCTTTATGCGCTATTTAATTTTTGACACGTTTTTTACACATAGGCATATAAGCCGAAGGCTAATGTGTGTAAAGCATACTACCTATGTCTAAACAGGGTCATAAAAATTGGATAGGTTATTTAGGCAATAAGTCAGGCCAAACATGGAAGATGAAAAAATTGTTTACACACGTGTGTGTGTAAACAATTTTCTAACAATTAACAATGCGTGTGTAAATAATTTAAACTAAAAATTGTTTACACATGTGCGTGTCTAAATAATTTTGCGTGTTTACACACACAGAAAGATACGTGCGTGTGTAAACCCATGCACATAGCTCACAAAATCTATATAGATGATTAGGTCACGCTAGATAGGTTATGTGAGATATGTCTTTGTTGTCCATAACTTATATATATATATGTACGCATATAATATGACCACATTGTCTTATATGTTAAATCGTATTGCTTTTATATATACATGGTTTGTTTGTTGTATACATTGATGTCGTGTCTTTGTTTCTTTTGTAATTTACATCACAAACAAGTTTGTCTTTCTGTTTTAGGTGAGTAGACATTTGATATTCATTTGATTTGTATTCTAAAAAGCTTTCTTTCTATTTCAATTGCGAATTGAGCGATGCCGAACAAAAAAGGAAAAAAGTCTAAAATGGTTTCGAAAGTTGATAAAAGTGAGGATAAGTCGGAAATTGAAAACATTCAAGTAGTCAGCCCTACTAAGTGTTGTTCAGTGCCTACAGATTTGTGTAGTGAGCCAAGTGAGATCAAGAGCCCTACTCAATCTTCTGAAGTTTCGATTAAGGATTGCAGCAGTTCATCAAAAAAGCGCGGGCGACCGAAAAAAGTAGTGATAGGAGGTGATAGAAGCGATCGTGCTGAATCGTTTAGCGATGAGACGCCATCAAAAGTTCAGAAACTTGTTGAAAATTTAGATATTTCGAATCTTTCCATTGCCAGTACAAAAAGTGGAAGCAGTGAAAAAGGATGTAAAAGTGTAAAGGGGAAGAAAGGATTTCAGAAAGCTAAAGCTGTAAGGTCTCTATTTACTCCTAGCCAAGAACTAATGCCTCCTCCTATAGTGAGTGAGCCTGTATTAAGTGTACCCGATTTGACAGCCCCGATTTTGACATCTAAATTAGAAACAACTGTTCCCATTAGTGACGATACAAGTCTAATCACGCTAGATATATCAGCTAACATAGTGTTGTTGGAAAAGATATTAGACGAAAGTCATTTGAGTAACATTGATTTTCCCGTTACCGGAGAAACTCCCCTTTTAACGGGTTGTGGATTAGCAGCCTATTTGTCTTACTTGTGCAGTACAACGGAACACAAATGTATCGCAGTGCATCCAAACTTTAGTGGTAATTCGTACGTTGATAGTATAATGGGACAAGAAATGCAAGCAAGCAACTTTTTATTAAATCCCCGGGCTCACTTGATGCAATCTATCGAGGTAGTATTAATTCCCATCCTACTACAGGGTCAAGAATCTATGTCGTACGCCGATTTACAAAGATCTGTGGGCCATTGGGTACTTGGAGTGTATCATGTGCGTCACCAAAAAGTTGTTTGTTTTGATCCCTATGGTCATAATTTTCCGCCTAATGCTAGGAAGCAGATTAGGAGAGTGTTGAACACCCTCCCTTTTGAAATTTCTTCAAACAGTTTCTCATTCGTAGAAAGGAATAGCTCCCATTTCAATGCTCAGCCAGGTGGTGATGCCCAAAATTGTGGATATTTTGTTTGCCTGTATGCTGAAACAAACATTCTCCGTAATTTCGGACCTAACCTGAGGGTAAAAAATTTTGATATTTCAATCTATCGAGAGCGCATCTACAACATCTTGACGTCACTCCATAGCAGCATCTATCCTCCCTATTTTTCGATTGAAAACTTATTTTCTGCTGACATGACGCCCCAAGAGGTTAAACAAGAACCCATAGTAGTTGATATGACTGAGCAGGTAAGCTCAGTTAATATTGACGAACATGGAGCTGTGGATGGAGGAAAATCGGACTTAGCACCAGCATCGTCATCGCCAATCGATACGCAAACAAAAGCCGATATAAAGCCAATGAAGAAGATGGCTAAATTAGCAAAGACGTGCCAAAAGCACCATCCCGACAAATATTGCGCCAGCAGGGATGTAAAGCACAAAGTCGAATATTTCAACAGCGGCGCCTTCGACTACAAATGCGTTCACTGCGGAGCAAAAATGCTGAAGAGCGAATACTTTGGCAAGGCCAGCAAATGCTGCCACAACGGCCAAGTCAATTTAAGAGAACATTACGAAATTTTGCAAAATGCGCCGCAACCATTGTTGGATTTGTGTACCAACAAGAAAGAATACGCCAATCTATTTATGCGCAACGCCCGTCGGTACAACACTGAATTCGCATTCGCCTCCATCCACACGGTAAGTGAAAAAGCTCCACCCGGTGGCCCACAGATGTGCAAAATTAACGGAGAATCCAGTTTCAACCTGTCGGACTTGTACACGAAAGACGGTAAACGTCCAGCTTTCGGTCAATACTATGTTTTGGAACCACAGGTGGCTATGGATTATCGCAATAACCAGCCTCCGGAAAAAAAATTGAACGCAACAATTTTGGCAATTTTGGACTCAATGATTAGAGATCATAATGTTTTGGCCCAATCTTACCAATTCGCTTCAGAGCTTCATAAGGCTAAAATTCTAGAGTATATGGCGCAGCACCAACAAGCGCCAAAATTTGAGATGACCATTTTGACGAATAGAGAGGCACGAGAGCTTCACGTCGCTGACGGAGAAGTGCACGCCCACCGTACTGACGTGCCAACTACCGAACAGGTTGCAGTTGTTTGGATTAGTAAATCAGGCGAACCACCAAACTTTTCGGGCGTAAGATTACACGGGAGGAAGGGAGACTTTAAAGAAATGCCCTATTTCGAGCCGAATGTCGACCCTGCCTGTTTTCCGCTTCTATTTCCATATGGGACCCAAGGCTATCATTTTGGCATTGACAAAAATTTCAAAAACCCCAAGTTTCAAAACGAAATGGCCATTGAGATCGAGGCCGGCAAAGGAGACGGGGATTTATATTGTGACGAAGATCTAGAATGGGTCGATGATTTTGACAACGCGGAAGATAACGGCATGGACGATATGGTCAAAAAACACACCGGTGGTAAAAGAGACAAAGTTTCTGCCAGGGAATTCTACCGCTACCTTTTCCAATTCCGGGAGGATAACCCCACCGACTACCATTGGCTCTGGACGAAAAGGACATTAGCAGAATTATTCGTCATTATAACATGCAATAAGATTGAGAGGCACGAAATGGACTGGGTGCGCAATATTCAAGACCAGACCAACCTGCGCTCGGCTTTGCCAGGGGCTTTCGTGCAAGGGATTGAGAAAGGACTGAAAAAAGGAGAAACTCTCGGTCGAATTTATTTGGCTCCCCCAGTTTGGACGGGCAGTAGAGCCTATATGCAACAGCAGTACGCCGATGCCAAGGCGATGGCTCGAGAATTGGGTGCCCCTGTTTGGTTTTTGACTTTCACAGGTAATCCAAATTGGCCCGAAATAAAAAACGCCCTCGCCCCGGGGCAATCTTATACCAGCCGTCCCGACATAGTTTGTAGGGTTTTCTATCATAAGTTGAAAGAGTTGATAAAAGACATTGCCGAGCGTCATGTGTTGGGTAAATGTTTGGGATACGTCTACAGCGTCGAATTTCAGAAAAGAGGCATGCCGCACATCCACATGCTCATAATTTTGGAAAAAGATCCGGGAAACAAAATGCCTGATTTTTGTGATGAGTTTGTATGCGCAGAAATCCCGGACTTGCCAGATAAAGAGGACATTTCAGATGAAGCTGCGCAGGCCCGAAATCTACATCATTGGGTCACAAAGTTAAACTTGCACGACCACGATGAAAAATCTCCATGCATGGTAGATGGAAAATGTAGTAAATACTTTCCACGTAAAGTGTCGGCCGTAACTGTCCTCTCTGAAAAAGACTTCCCCATTTACAAAAGACGCGCTCCACCCGGTCCAGACGAAAGCAAGTCAGAAATGCACGGTAACACATTTTTGAAAGTGTCCAACAATGGTAAACAAAAACAAATACTCGACAATCAGTCGGTAGTACCTTACAACCCGACACTAATGTTGAAATATAATACGCATCTCAATCTAGAACATGTCGGAGCCCAAGGGTCAATGGAGTACGCCTTTAAATACGTAATGAAAGGGCACGACATGGCCTACGTCAAGGTTAAGAAAGTTGAGGACGGTAAAAAGGTCACTCTAACTGACTATGACGAAATGGCCCATGGTTTTAAGTGTAGGTATATGACATGCATAGAAGCTTTTTGGCGCATGAACGGTTACCCGATTGTTCATAAGTCTCATCGAGTTATTAGGCAGTGGGTGTACGGGCCAGCAGGTGCACCGGTAGTTTTTCACGAAGGCTATGAAAGAGAAGCCCAAACTGAGCTGCAATCAGGTAATAAGAAGAACATGGTGCTAGCCTTTTTTGATTTATGCCGCGAAGATGCTTTAGCCAAAACTCTAACCTACGATAAATTGGGCAAACATTTTTGGTTCGATAGGAAAGAAAGAATGTGGCTTTTGAGGAAAAAAGGGAATCCAGCCAAGACCATTGTTCGTGTGGGTAGTGTTTCCCCCGTTAATCGGGAACTGTTCTGCATTCGTATTCTGCTCCTCAATAGAGTAGGTCCCACCAGTTTCGAAGACTTACGAACTGTAAAAGGAGTTGTCTACCCGACATTTGAGAAAGCTTGCGAGACTTTAAATCTATTAGATAATGATGAAGTTTGGCAGAGAACATTAAGTGATGCTAAGTTAGAACGTATGGGTTGCCGCTCTTTTCGCAAATTTTTCGCCCTTCTCATTTACCATTGCATTCCGGCTAAACCACTCACCCTCTTGAACCAATTCATCACTGACATGGTGCCTGCCCATCGATTGATTGGTGACCAAGAAACAGATCTGCAAACGGCCCTTCGAATGTTGGAGTATTTGTTTATTCAATGGAACACGTCGTGCGAACTTATGGGCCTTCCGAAACCCAAAGATTTCGACTTTAATAAAGTGACGGAAGAACTGCAAATACGTAATCCCCTTAGGGACATGTTACATTTGGAACAAGATCCTGAAGAGGTAGAACCGGCGCCACCCAACTATCAAGTACAAGATTGCCTGAATCAATCGCGGATGAACAAAGAACAATTGAGTTGTTTCCGGCAAGTTCGGCAAGCGATCATCAATGCCGACAAGGCTGATTACAAAGGCCAACGACTATTTTTGCTTCACGGCAGCGGGGGCACCGGTAAAACGTTTGTCTACAACTCGTTAATCACGTGGTGCAAGAGCAAGGATCGGGTAGCGATAGCCTGCGCCTCTACAGGAATAGCTGCTCGCCTTCTCTCGGGTGGTCAGACTGCCCATAGCACGTTTGGTATCATGAATGACGTCGGCCCCAATCAACCATCCAACATGCCGTTTGAGAGCCTCAATGCCGAGAAATTACGATCCGCCTCTCTGATCATCATTGACGAAATAAGCATGCTGCACCGCAATGTTTTTGAATATATCGACCGTGTCATGCAATCGGTGCAATATCGCGACACGAAGCGACAACCATTCGGTGGGAAGGTATTCTTGATTGGTGGGGATTTCAAGCAGCTTTTGCCAGTGGTTCAGTCGGCCTGTATTCAAGATCAAATCAATGCGTCGCTCAAAACATCCAGCCTGTACGACCTTTTCAAAAGATTCGACTTGGTTCAAAATATGCGTGTCAACAAAGATGAAGCATCATTTTCGGAATTTTTGGAAGAAGTGGGCAATGGAACAAACTTCATCGAAAACACAACATTTATGTTTGTTCCATCAGAAATGCGAGTGTATACACGCGAAGATCTAATAGAATTTTGCTTCCCACGCAATCTGCTTCAACATCCTGTGGAAAATATCGACGGCCTCTCCAACGCAGCCATCTTAGCACCAACAAACTTGGCCGTTGAGTTTATAAATTTGCAAGTGCTCGAATGCGTAGCCGGAGAAGAGCGCATTTTCTCATCAACCGACTCTCTACAAATTGCCGGCGATAGTGAATCACTCATGGCCCATAACATCGGTGGCCTTCAAGTCAACGTGGGTGACAATGTGTTGGAAATGATTCACGAAAGAATGCCCACAGGTTTCCCGCCGCACAATCTCCATCTAAAAGTTGGCGCAGTCGTCATGCTCATCAAGAACCTGTGCGTGTCTGACGGCCTCTGCAATGGAACGAGATTACAAATTGTGTCGATGGGAGATAATCTTTTGAGGTGTCGAGTCCTTTCGAGTGAAAATCCCTCTTCAAATCCTTTTGTTTTGATACCAAGGGTCAAATTTATGCATGGAACCTCGCCCAATAGTCGTGATACACCTTTTACGAGAACTCAATTTCCAGTACGCCTTTCATTCGCGATGACGATCAACAAATCGCAGGGTCAAACGTTATCTAAAATGGGTCTCTGCCTCGACCACCAACAAGTGTTCTCCCACGGCCAATTGTACGTCGCGTTGTCTCGTGTACGCTGTCGAAATGCGGTCCGCGTTCTTTCTGATCCAAACCACAACATGCTTACCAACATCGTCTTGCGAGAATTCTTGTGATTGGAGCGGCGCCGAGCCCAGTGGAAGTGGATCTACGGCCGTTTGTTCAATAGAATATTTTCCGAAATTTGTTTCGACCATGTTTCCAAATTGACTCGACGATGTCGATGGATAGAAGATGTTGACAACATATATATATATCCCCAAGTCCTATGAGTCGGCCCAAGTGAAACTAAGTAACGACAGGCTGTCATAGGCGGAAAAGACACGAGCGGCTATTAATCCAAACGTAGCTGCCGCGTCATCCCAATTTTCTGCTCCCTAAAATTTGAGTTATAGTTCACACATTCTGTTTTGAAAATGCAATCTCCATACAATATTTGTATAAAAAAAATAAGTCAGCCGAAGGCATTTGTCATGCAAAATTTGAGTAGCGCAAATGTCCCGGATGGCTTCAAATGATCCAAATATTCACAAGCTCTTTCAATGATCAAATCAATTCAGCATGTTTGAATTATAACTCTTTTCATTTTGTTGCGACGACATTGGATGATCAATTTGGTCAACATTATTCTACAAAAGTCGAAAGAAGATTGTTCGGACGCGCCGTATTGAAGCATCCAGCAGCCATGTCGTGCCTTATATTTTGCTGCTGCATTTCTTGGGTGGGAGTTGAAATCGTAATTGATTGATTTAGTAATAAGCCGGAAAGATGATCTTTTTATAGTCCCAAAATTGTAGCCTGAACTGATCATTGTAAAGAGTTACGTTCGACCGATAGCCGTAAAATGATTTTTTAACTTGAGAATCCCTTAAATGATGAACTGCGAGTATTCTGAAACTTGGTGGCAGTTTCTCGCCATAGCGACTTTTTAAGTACTGAGGTACCGCGCTCTGACACCAAGGGGCCGGTACCTCTCCCGGGAGGACCTATGTTGAACGGCGCAACATTTGGGACCGGGAGACGCGTAAAATGGTTGGTTGATGCGTCTCCTATAGCCTCTCACCAACCAGGCAACTCTAGGTTTCACGTACCACGCGTTGTTTGTGCTGATAGAGCAATGCCGCCTTCCACTCATCTTTACACTTGAGCTTTTAATACTCTTTCTTTAGATTGTATATAAAGTCAATTAATTTTTTCAAAGGACAATTGTCCTTTAAAAAAAAAATCATCCTCCTTGGCCGAAATGCGTATTACGAGTGAAAAAAAAACTTCTGGCGCTGTTTAAAACGCAGGCCGTAGGCCTGCTTTCCCTTCAAATTATGAGAATGGAAGTTGAGTGGGGAGTGGAGCAAAAGTAAAAAAACTAATGAAAATTAGAGAAATAAATTGAGGAAAGAAAATTAGCGAGCAAAGCGAGCCCAGCCTTCCTCTTACGTAAGTAAGAGAAAGGCTGGTCCTATATATAAGAGAGTGGAGTTGAAGTTTTTACCCTTTGGTCAAAACGTGCTGGAAGCGAAGTCAATATAGGCAAATCGAGGTCAAAACTCTCGAAAATGAGGTCAAAAATTTTCTAAGTCTTACTGTAGGCTTACTGTAGCATTATCGGCACCTTTAACATTAAATAACTCTTAAAATATGCACATTTTCTATAACAACATTATATATCAAAATGATCGTCAAGTTGGGGGGAAAAATTTTTTTCATGTCTTACTGTAGAATATGCAAATTTTTTTTACACTTTTGCGTTCGAGCTCAATTTGCCGCGAACCTGAGTGTAAAGTTTGCCCTGATATTTTGGGAATATGTTTGGGTCGAGGATTGAAATTTTTTGGTACCTACAGTATACCTACAGTAAGAAATTCGCAACTTTGGACCTTAATAGCTCCGCGAGTTTTCGTCATTGGAACTCGAAACCAAGTCCATTGGATAGAGCTCGGCGAGTTCTATAAGGACACAGAAAAAAATTTCGACTACAGTATACCCTGTACAAAGTATAGGCCCGAAAATGATTCTCAAATCGCAGACGTTGGAAAAATCTAAAAATTTAATATGTTGTTGGGGACCTTCCCCTGACCTATTTAAGCCATCGCCATATGGTCCAACCCCTATTCGTTCTCCGGGTATTTAGCGTCGAAGCTTGCTGACCTACGTCCCCTGTGCGATTCTCAGGTACGTGTCGTATAAAATGTGTTTGGTGTTGTTTTAGTAGAGTTTTGCAAGGGCTATCAGAATATGAAAGAATTTTTTCCAAAAAATTAAAATTGAGTGTAAACGGGTGTAAAATGTGTTTTGTAAAATCACTTTTTTTAGCGTAGCTCAAAAACGACGCGGTTAAGGTACCCTGATTTTTTGATATGTTGTACAGCTCAACAAGACGGACATATTCCATATTCGCATAGAAAAAGTTATTGACTATTCCACGTGCCAGAGCGATGAATAGGGCGAAAATCCAACTCACTTGATATTAGTGTAAACTTTACAACTTTTCACAAATAGCATCTCTGACACTTGGAATACAAGCCCTTAAAGTTTGAAGTCATTTGAAAAAAAATTCATTGAGATACGCATAGTCAAAGTTGGTCAAAAACGACCTTTTTTCAAAGTGTAAAGTGAAATGTAACTTTATAAAGCTTCTTTACGTATGTTTAAAGAGCTCTTCAATATCAGTGGTATACACTTTAGATTTTTGAAATTGGACCAAAATTGACCGAGTTATTACATTTTGGAAGTTTGTGTGATTAAGCATAGGATGTTAGATTTCGCAACATTACAATGCTCAATTCGCAGACATTGGACGATATTTGGACATTGAAACTTCACTTAAGATCATAATTTTCGATAAGCTTGACTTTAGAAATGAACCGAGATTCGAATCAATGCTGTATCATACCATATCAGTAAACGCTTTTCCAAATCACTATACCCACATGTTATAACTTGAAATCTTTGCGAGGTCGTCATTCCTTCAAAAATTAACATTTTTAAAAACGGAAAAAAGTTTTCAGCTCGGATTAAAGTCGTCTACGCTATCTAAAGAAAAAATTTACGATGCAGTGTAAAGCTACAGTAATCCTACAATATCTGAAAGTATGCTGTTTCAAACTCAAAACAGCACAAATTAAACATTTGCTGCTCTACAGTATCAACTATGTTGCCAGTTACGGGGGTGTGGGGGTGCAACCCCCACGCAGGGGTGTGGGGGTGCAACCCCCACGCAGGGGTGTGGGGGCGGCAGCCCCCACGTTAAAAAAAGAAAGCAGGGGGTGTGGGGGGCGCAGCCCCCCGCATTAAAAAAAAAAGCAGGGGGTGTGGGGGGCGCAGCCCCCCACATTAAAAAAAAAAGCAGGGGGTGTGGGGGGCGCAGCCCCCCGCATTTAACAAATTCAATCATCCTTTTTCCTTGAAGAAGCTGTGATCAACTGAAACACGAGCACACTACAGACAATCACTCTCAACTCTCAATCGCCTATATGTATCATCATTGGATGCAGGTGGGTCAATGTACGATTGCCTTCCATCACCGCAGATACGTCATGCTCAACAAATATCTATTTTTCACCAGTTCGTTTATCTATTTTTCACCAGCACATTTTAATTTTGATAGGAATTGAATTCAATTTCCAAAAGATAATCATGAAAATTTTAACCATTTTTGATCAAAAGTACTCTTTTTTATTAATTATTTGGAAAGCAACGACAATTTTCGGCCATACTAAAACACATTCCTATTGCATCATACTGACAAATTACGTCTTTTTCTTCATGGTAAAAACCCCGTTTTCTTTGTATTACAGATTTTGCCATTGTCGATACGGACGTTTTATTTTCGTCTTGCTGACGGCAAACGTGAACAAAGGTATTCAACGAATTGGTTCATTTATGTATTTTTGTCAATTTCTTGCAAAATAAAAAAACGTCGTTGCGTGAATCGAATCGTTTTAGCCTTTTCTCATTTTGCTACATTTCATGTTACAGTTTAATCATATTTTTAATAACTGAAATTTGTTTAGGATTCAAAATCAAAGTTGATCTTTTTACACTGAACCACAAATTGATTCCTAGATTTTCATGTAACCTTGCTAAAAAAATATTTTAGAGTAGTATTTCTCCTTCAAAAACTTTACACCCTCAATGCCTTTTTCATAATTTTGCCTCGAAAAATCTGCTACTGATGCATTTTCGACAATTTTTCCCAGCTCGAGAATTGAGTTTCTTTTTTACTTTCCGTCAAAATTCGAATCCAAAGTAGTAAAATTGTTTTCAGCACTCAAAACAGTGAAATCCACCGAAATTCCACTTTTTGCTCTGACTGAAAACGTAGCTGATGCGATTTTTTAAATTTTTTTCGCAACAATACAAATTTCACGAGGAAATCCGTTTCAGGCATGAGTTATACTCTAAAATGTGTTTTACACTCAAAAAACACGATCCACTTTTTGTTCCATACAAGTTATGCAAGTTTTTTCCAGCATAGTCGATCATCAATTAAACTTTTTCTTTCGTTCTTGCGAATCTTCAATCGGGTTGATATTACGATTTTCGAATTGTATCTTCGTCCGGCTGACGTCGTCGTCGATCGAACACAATCAACGTATTCATTGGCGGTACATTTTGCAACGTTTGAATGGTTATTGTGCACAAAAGAAGCCTAGATTTCACTTTACACATGTATAACTCTACTAAATCAAAAATTCAACCAAAATCAAAATTTTATTGTCGATATTTATTTTTCCAACAAGCACATATGATTTTCTCAAACTTTTAAAAACATGTTGATTAAAAATTAATGATAATATTGTAAATTTTGGTTTTTTTCAAACATGATACACTTATTCCGCCTTTAAAAACGGATCAATGTTTCAGTATTTTCCTCAATCAAAGTTGAATTTTTTCATTGAATTTGAATTTTTTCATGAAGCATAAATCACACCGTTGCTCATGTCAACTTATCAAGACGAACAAAATTTTTGATTCCGCATTTTTCCAAACATCGTTTCCAAATTTCGTATCGGACAACTAGGAAAAATTATCTACAAGAGATACCTAGCCCGGTCATCGCGATTCTAGAAGATTGAAAACCGAAAATCCGCTCGCGCTTACATTATAAAGTACAGTATATACACTCACCGAACCCTTCCATTCATTCAACATTCGAACACGCATTCATCGCATGACATTTACATTCACCACCAGCGCAAAATATTTTCGTTACATGGAATAATAGTGTTTTTTGCAAAGTTTCATGTTTTTTCGTTCTTCAATTTTTAAAAATTGTGCGTTTTTCATTTTTAACAACTTTTTATTACGAAACTTCCGAATCAACCTACTGTAAGATTAAACTCAAAACCGATCGATATTAAACTAGAAACGTCCGCCATATTTGTTTGCATTTGTGCTTTCGATCAGCGTTTTTTTTCGTGCACGGACCTTTCTCCCGATTGTGGTTCCGATCAGCGTTTTTTTGTGCACGGACGTTTGTGCCAATTGTGCTTCCGATCAGCGGTTTTTCATGTGCACGGACGTTTGTGCTAATTGTGCTTCCGATCAGCATTTTTTTTGTGCACGGACGTTTCTGCCAATTGTGCCTCCAGTAAGCGTTTTTTTTGTGCACGGAAGTTTGCGCCAATTGACACAAGAAGCCAAAAAACATTTGTGCCAATGGCACAAAAATTTTTTTCCACTAGAAACATACTGAAAACTGCGCAAAATTTTTCGGTCAAAACATGCCTAGAAACTCTACATTTAACGCAGTAATTTTTTCTAAAAATCGTCCCAACCTATTTTTGAGCTAACGATGTCACTGAGATAAGGAAAAACTGTGCACGTACCTCACGAGGACTCGAAAAAATGGAATGCTGCGAAAATTTAAACTCCTCAAGAATTCTTGGGAATGTTCAAATTGATTCAATTTTTGACTACGAATTTTTGTAATTTCACGTATAGAGATTGAAGACTACTGAAAACAAAGTCGAAAATTGTCTCAACGATATTGTATTCTATATTTGAATGAATCAAGTACAAAAAGTGAGAATTTTAGTTTTAAATCCAAATCTGACTGGATGAATACAGAATATTTAAAATTTATTTCGACACATCATTCATTGACAGCCTATAAATTTTGTTTCAACGATGCTGATACACCGTTCGAAGGCAAGTCGTTCGCTGCCACAAATTAGAGTAGATAAAATTATATTCATTGACTCGGCGCCAAGCGCCGAAAATTTTTTTCGTTTCCGGTCCCTAAATCCTCTATAAATCAAGCAAATTCAATGTTTGTGAACAGCTAAAAATTTTTTGCCAATTCGTACACATGCTCAAAATTTCCGATTCGCCTATTCCTCGGGAATTTCGGCAATCGTAATTACCTCAAAATCACATAAATTGCTCGAAATTTTCTTGACGATTCAAGAATTTTTCGAATATTTTCGGTGCCATTCGTTTTTGTGCATTTTTTAGGCCACCTGTAGTTGAAAAATTTTATCGCCTTTTCAACTACAGGATGAGAGACATAAATTCTAAATTTATGTTTCCTTTTTTCGTTTATTGGCGTTTTTTAATGTATATCGTTTTTTTGAGTTACCGCGAACGCTCGATTTTGCCTAATATTTGCATCAAAATCGGCCGTTGATTAGCAAGAGGCGGCCGGCGCCTTTTTTCGTGTTGAAAATCATAATTGGCGTCGGTCAGAATTTGATACACAGGTCACTTGAATTTAAACACTCGAGCGCATTTTAGAATGAGTTTACATTAGGATTCGATCGATTTTTACAATTATTCAAAATACACTCATTTACGCCGATTTTTTTGGCCACTTTTGATTAAGAATCGCTTAAAATTTTTGGAATTAAGTTCAAATACCACATTTAAACTTATTTTTAATGCAACTTCAATTGAGATTGGTACGATGTTTTGAAATTAATCAAAAACTAACAAGTTTGTGCCAATTTTTTCAAATTGCTGAATTCGAGTCCGCGCAATTTTTTAAAATGAAACTAAAGTTACATGTCTCCGTTCATTTTGTAAAAATTTTTCAAACGGATAGACTGCGATTTTCGAAAATTAACCAAAACTAACAAGACATTGCGCGTTTGCTCTCTTTTTTAAGCAGAGTTAGATTGAAAATCGCACATTTTTGAAAATAAAAGTACAAATGATCTATTCATTAGCAAATGAATTTTGAACTTAATATCGTCTAAAATTCACTCAATTTTTTTCAATCGAATCAGAAACTAGACATTTGAGCATACTTTTCCAGCAGTTTAAACTAATACTCATCTGATTCTTAATCATTAGACAGAAATTTGAAAATATTGATCTTCAGTGCAATAATACCGTTTTTTGCAAAGTTTCATGTTTCTCCCTTCTCCAATTTTTTAAATTTGTGCATTTTTCATTTCAAACAATTTTTCATTAGCAAATCCTCAAATCAACCTATACGTATACTGTAACATTAAAGTCGAGAAACGCACGTCAAATTTCTCTGCCTTTGTGTGTCCGATTCGCCTATTCCTTCGGAATTTTGGCAATCGTAATCATACCTCAAAATAACATAAATTGTTCGAAATTTCCTTAACGTTTCGTGAATTTTTCGAATATTGCCCTCCATTCGCTTTTCTTCTCATTTTTCGCGTCCTTTCAGTTTTCAGAATATTTGTAGTTGAAAAATGTTATCGCTCTTTCAGCTATACGATCAGATGCTGATAAATCAGGGATTTTGTTTCCTTTCTCGCTTTTTTCGCGTTTTTTTAATGTAGCGCCTTTCTGAGTTGTCATAATCGCCGATTTTCTCTAATGTTTGGATGAAAATCGGCCGTGCATACAGATTTAGCTCACAATTTGCCTAATTTTTTTGTACTTGCCTAAAAGTCAGCCAGAAATATGCGCCGATTTTCTCAGCCAATTTTTCATTGAAATGCGTTCAAATTTTCCGACTTGAAAACAGTTTCAACGTTTAAACTTATTTTGAAATCAGTTTGCACTAAAATTTCATGGTTTTTCAGGCAATTATTTAAAAATCACTAATTCATGTCATTTTTTGACCATTTTACGTTAAAATTGTCCGAATTTTTTCGAATTAAGCTCAAATTCGAAAAAATGTAAACTGATCTTCCAAGTTTTTTAATAATATCTGCTCAATATTCTGCAATTAAGGAAAAACTAAGGCTTGCGATAAATTTGTACAACTATATCCACTTTAAATACGTACAGTTTTTTCAAAATTAACCGCAAATTACGCGCCTATGCTGATATATTTTTTTGAAATTCGTTCGTTTTTTAAAATTATCCAGCAATCAGTCGTTTTCATTCATTCTCGAAGTCTGTTTCGATTCAAATTTGTGCCATTTGTTCCAAGTTGATCAAAAATAATTCATGCACGCTCACTTTTTCAACTTAATTTCAATTGACATATGTTAAATTGTTGAAATTTGGAGACAAACTACGAGTTGCGCATCATTTTTTGATCAACTTTTATATGAAATTCCTCATATTTCTTAGAACTGACCACGAACTAGACGTTGGCGTTGATTTTTCATGGTCTTTGCATTCAAATTTTGCGAATTTCTGAAAATTCAACATTAACCACACGTTCGTGCCGATTTTTTCAGACACATTCGCTTGAAATCGGCCGTTAATCAAATACAAATTAGATATTGGCGCCCATAAAAAATTTTGGCCAAAATTGGAATTTTTTATGCATTTTTGAAAATTATTAAAATTATTACAAAATTGAATACGATCGGAAAAAATTTAAAAATTTAAATTATTAAAATTACGTGCAAATAAATTTAAAAAAATTTAAATTTAAAAAATTAAAAAAATTTGCGTTTTAGAAAAATTTCTTGAATAAATTCATTTATCAATAAAATCCTTTGAAATTTTTTACTTTTTTAAATTTATTGAAAATTTTTTTTCAATTTTTAAATTTTTTTCGATCGTATTGAATTTTATAAATGTTCTTCAAAATAGAGTTTGCTTTTTAAATTTTAAAATTTTTTTAGAAATTTCGAATTTTTTTTAAATTTTGAATTTTTTTAAAAATTTTGAATTTTTTCAAATAATTTTTAAACTTTTTAAAATTAATCCAGTTTTTTACTCTTTTTAAAAATTTCGAATTAAATTTAAATTTTCTAAATTTTTTTTTAATTTCGCGAATAATTAGCAATTTCTTCATCAAGTTTTATCTGAAATTTGCCATATTTCTTGAAACTGACGAGCAACTAGGTTTTGCTTGAAAATTATGTACATGAACAAAATTTATCACTTTTCTACAACATACTCGTGTATAATATATAATTGTCGTACTATGTAGATCACAATGTCTCTATTGATCTATGATCAAGAGAAACATTCTGATATACATCATTTTTTGCCCCATTGTGAATCAACTTTCTTGCGAGATGATTACCGTGCTAATATGTAGATCACAATCTGCCTATTGAACATTCAATAGACACATTGTGATATACATACCCTTTGCATCTTTTCTTGCAAAAAAATATATGTTTCTTTCATACTTGCTATAGTTTAATTATAGATGATTTTTTTTTCTTTCAGCTTGAAGGTACGTGCATTACGTTATTATTCTCTTAAAGCTTATATTATAAACAATTTCTTTTCATATACGGCGATTTACGAAAAATGGTGAAGAAACATCGAAAAGGTTGCTTCAGAGCAGCGAAGACGAAAGATTTGATTGATTCACATGTTATGGAAACAGCACCCGAAAAGGTTGACATAGATCAACCTCTGCCTACGACGACATATGTTACACCAGTCGACAAAGTTGGCAGTTCAGCGAAAAAGCGTGGAAGACCAAGCAAAGACGATTCTCAGCGCCGAAAAACTAGCGATCAAATAACATCAGACGCTACGCCGGCAAAGACTCAAAAGCTTACCGATAATTTGGATTCATCGGGAAACAGCAAAACAACAACACCTGTTTCAATCCAAGGCAAATCGATGAAGGGCAAGAAAGGCTTTCAGAAGCGTAGCTCAGTAGTGAGAGCACTATTCACTGCAAGTCAGGAACTGATGCCTCCTCCTCTGACTACCTCCTTATCCAACGATACGACAATGGATTTGACGCTATCGAATTTGACTTTGAACTCGGATACGACTCCCACTGTCGAAGACAATTGGACGAACGAAGACACTTTATTGGCGAATATATTGGGCGAGACTCACGTAAGTAATATGGACTTGCAAGAAGTGGATGCAAATCCAGTTTTGACAGACTGTGCATTAGGATGTTACCTTTCATATCTATGTACTGTTACACAAGTCAAATGTATTGCAGTCCACCCGAGTTTTATTTCGAATTATTATGCCAAAGAAGTCCGCGAATGTAATGTCTCGATGCAGGCCAGTGATTTTTTAATTAATCCGCGCGGTCATTCATTCAATTTAGTGTCACATATTTTCATTCCTGTCCTTTTACGCGAACTCAATCCTGTTCCTATGGCAATCTTGACAAGTTCTATTGGTCATTGGATACTTGGCATTTACAATGTCCATGAACGTAGACTTGTGCACTTTGATCCATACGGAAGGGATTTTGATCAAATTGCTCTGTTTCAGTTTAGGCGCACTTTAACAACATTGCCAATTCAACTGTCGACCAACGATTTTTCGATCGAGAACAAACTTCGCCTCAATTTCAACACGCAATCGTTCAACGATAGTATCAACTGTGGATATTACGTCTGCCTTTATGCCGAAATGAACCTAACAACAAATTTTCAAGGTTCAATCAAATTAAAAAATTTTGACATTATCCAATACCGACAAAATATTTTCAATATTTTGACCCAAATTTTAAATAACAAATATCCAGCTTATAAATCGGTGGAAAGCCTCTTCCCTGCTCAAGCAGAAGTGGGGCAAATAGAACAACAGCCCATTATTGTGGAAATAATGGACCAGCCAACAACATCCAAACAAATAAACAACAATCAACAAAATCAACCAATTCCACCGAAACAACAAATAATAAATCCAGCAAAGGACAATGAAGAAAATATATTCAAAAAACCAACTTCATTCAAAAAAATGGCCAAGACGTTACAAACATGCCAAAAGAACCATCCCGGCAAGTTTTGCGCCAGCAATAACGTACAACACAAAATTGAATATTTCAACAGCGGTGGTTTCAATTACGAATGTAACCACTGCGGCGCAAAACTATTAAAGAGCGAATATTTCGGCCGGGCATCAAGGTGCTGCCACAAAGGACAAGTAAACATGCAAGACCTGTACAACACATTACAACACGGACCGCAAGAATTGATCGACCTATGCGACAACACGACAGTCGACGGCAGGAAGTTCACGAAAGACGCCCGAAAGTACAACATGGAATACGCATTCGGTTCGATCCATATGACGAGCGAAAAAGCACCCCCAAATGGACCTCAAATGTGCAAGATCAACGGCGAAACAAGCTACAGCCTCTCCGATTTATACGCGAAAGACGGCGAAAGACCCAAATTTGGCCAATATTACGCAATCGAAACGACCGACGCCTTGAAGGATCGCGAGAAAGACTACGAAACCAAAAGCCTGGACAAGAAGCTGATGACAATTTTAGAGCACATGGTTCGAACACACAACGTCTTGGCCAAAATGTATTTCTTCGCCTCGGAACTACACAAGCAAAAGGTCGTCGAATACAAGGCCCGATATGGACAGCAGCCCCACTTCCGCGTAATTTTATTGACCAATCGCGAAGCCCGAGACCTGCACGTTGCCGACGGCGAGATTCACACGCACAGGACCGACTTACCAACGTGCGAACAAGTGGCGGTCATTTGGCACAGCATCAACGGAGAGCCGCCGGACATTGCTGGAGTCGAGCTGTACGGAAAGAAAGGCGGTATGACCAATATACCGTATTTCGATCCGAACGTCGATCCAGCATGTTATCCCCTCTTATTCCCATACGGAACCCAAGGCTACAAGTATGGGATAATGAAAGCCGACCCCAACAACAAGAAGGCAAACGACGACTTGGCCGCCCAATTTGATGCTGGCAAAGAGGGCGGCACTCTATACACCGACGACGACTTGGATTGGAACGACGATTACTTGGACGCCGAAGACAATGGTATGGAAGAAATTATGAAAAGTAGTACTCAAAAGCGTGACAAAATCTCTGCCCGTGAATTTTATCGTTATCTTATGCATTTCAGGGAGAAATCGTCGTTGCACTACAACTGGCTGTGGTCGAAACGAACGCTCGCCGAATTATTCGTCATTACAACGTGCAACAAGATCGAAAGCCACGAGATGGATTGGGTTCGCGACGTTCAACAAAGATCAAATTTACGAACATCGTTGCCGAAAGCTTTCATCGACGGAATCAAGAAGGGCGTACCGGAGAATGCGACATTAGGTAAGATACATCTGGCCCCACCCGTCTGGACAGGGTCACGCGCGTACATGCAACAACAGTATGCAGACGCGAAAGCCCTAGCTCGAGATCTTGGCGCCCCTACGTGGTTCTTGACTTTCACGGGAAACCCCAACTGGCCCGAAATCAAAGACAACTTGGCACCCGGACAATCCTATACTTCCAGACCCGACTTGGTATGTCGCGTATTCTACCACAAGCTCAACGAACTCATCACCGACATCAGCGAAAGACACATATTGGGCAAATGCGTCGCTTACGTTTATTCCGTCGAATTCCAAAAACGAGGTATGCCCCATATTCATATGTTGATTATTTTAGAGAAAGACCCGAACAACAAATCGGCCAATTTTTGCGACGAATTTGTTAGCGCCGAAATTCCCGATTTACCAGACGAAAACGACCATTCGCCCGAAGCCGAACAACGACGAAAGCTCTACGCGACAGTTACGACGTTGAACATGCACGACCACAACAAAGATTCGCCCTGCATGGTAGATGGTAAGTGCAGCAAATATTTTCCCCGAAAGATATCGCCCGTCACCGTTTTATCCGAGAAAGACCTGCCCATCTACAAAAGGCGACCTGCACCCAAAGACGGCGAAACAAAGACCAACCAACATGGCAACACCTGCACGAAGCAAAGACGCGGCGTCACACAAGAACTGGACAATCAATTCGTCGTGCCGTACAATGCCACACTGCTAACAAAATACGACACGCATTTGAATTTGGAATACGTCGGCGCCCAAAATTCGATGGAGTACTGCTTCAAGTACATTATGAAAGGACACGATATGGCCTACGTCCGAGTACAAGGCGGCACCAAAGTGGATTACGACGAAATTGCCCACGCGTTCAAAGTCCGATACATGACCGGCATCGAAGCCTTGTGGCGAATTTACGGATACCCGATCGTCCACAAGTCGCATCGAGTCGTTCGCCAATGGGTCAATGGGCCTCAAGGAACAGCCATCATTTTCCACGAAGGATACGAAAGAGAAGCTCAAAGCGACGCTACAGGTGCCAAAAAGCGAAGCATGACCCAAGCCTATTTCGACGTTTGCAAAGAAAGCCCCCTGGCCAAGACCCTCACCTACGATCAATTGGGCAAGTATTTTCGATTCGACACCAAAGAAAGAAGATGGTTGCCGAGAAAAAAAGGTAATCCCGATAAATATATTGTTCGTGTTGGTAGCGTTTCGCCTGTAAACCGCGAACTTTTTTGCGTGCGTATTTTGTTGTTTAACGTCAAAGGCCCGACCAGCTTCGAAGAGCTACGAACAGTCGACGGCAAAGTTTACGAATCGTTCGAAGGGGCATGCGCGGCCAGGAATCTATTGGACAACGACGACGTTTGGCGACGCACATTGGTGGACGCTCTCAACGAACGAATGGGCGTTCGGTCTTTCCGCAGGTTCTTTGCATTGTGTATCTACCATTGCATACCTGCTAGACCGCTCGCATTGTTGGAAGAGTTTGTCCACTATCTGCTGCCATTCCATTTATTCAAAGACCGATTGGAAGAAGACAAGCAAACGGCGTTACGATTTTTGGAACATTTATTTCTACAATGGAATACGAGCTGCGAACAAATGGGTTTACCGGCGCCAAAGAATTTCAACTACAACGACGTGGACAAAGAAATCAACATGCCCGATCCGATCAGCAAAGCCCTCAATCACGACGACCCCGATCCGCCGCCTCAACCGTTCAACTACAAAGAACAAGATGAACTGAGACAAACGCTAATGAACGACGATCAAATGGCCTGTTTCAACGCCGTATGCGAAGCCGTCAACAACGTCGACAATCCCAACTACAAAGGTCAACGTCTGTTCATCTTGCACGGAAGTGGCGGAACTGGCAAGACATTCGTCTACAATTCGCTCATCCACTGGGCGAATAGCAAAGGCATCGGAGTTACGGCCTGCGCATCCACCGGGATTGCTGCTCGCCTGCTCATGGCCGGCCAAACCGCCCACAGCACTTTCGGCATAATGAACGACGTCGGACCTGTTCAACCATCCACGATGGTCTTTGAAAGCGTCAACGCCCAAAAGCTACGCTCAACGTCGCTATTCATCATCGACGAGGTAAGCATGTTGCATAGACACGCTTTCGAGTACATCGATCGCGTAATGCAATCTATCCAATTTCGTGACGTCAAACCCCAACCCTTTGGTGGTAAAGTCTTTCTCATTGGCGGTGACTTCAAGCAACTTCTGCCTGTTGTCCCGTCGGGCTCTATCCAGGACCAGATTCAGGCGTCGGTGAAATCGTCTCCCATCTACAAGCTTTTTCAAAGATTCGATTTGAAGCAGAATATGCGAGTCAATCGCGATGAAGCTTCATTTTCTGAATTTTTAGAAGAAGTTGGAAATGGTGAAAATTTCATCGCCGAAACAAACCTTATGCCTATCCCGTCTGAAATGCGCGTCTACTCCCGCGACGAGCTCATCGACTTTTGCTTCCAAAAGGCCGAGTTGGAAAACCCGCTCGAATATTTGGACAGCTTCCGCGACTCTGCCATACTGGCACCGACGAATTTGACCGTAGATTTACTCAATCTACAAATTTTAAATGCCATGCCAGGTGAAGGACGAACTTATCTTTCTATAGATTCTTTACATTTAGGCGGCGACAACGAATCGTTACAAGCCCACAATCTCGGTGGTTTACAACTCAACGTCGGCGACAACGTGCTCGAAAGCATCCACCTCCGGACACCAACAGGCTTGCCGGCTCACAATCTTCAACTCAAGGTAGGTGCCATCGTAATGCTCATCAAAAACATCTCTGTCAGCGAAGGTCTCTGTAATGGCACCCGTCTGCAAATCATCTCTATGGGTGACAACATTTTGCGTTGTCGCACCCTCACACTGAACGACCTGAGTCCCAGCATCATTCTCATCCCTCGAATCAAATTTCTTCACGGTACTTCTCCCAACTCTCGGGAAACTCCCTTCTCAAGAACCCAATTCCCCATTCGTCTCTCCTTCGCCATGACCATCAACAAATCCCAAGGTCAAACCCTCTCTCGAATGGGCCTGTGTCTCGATCAACAGGAAGTGTTTTCACATGGTCAACTCTATGTGGCACTTTCTCGCGTTCGCTGCCGCCAAGGAGTCCGGATCCTTTCCCATCTGAACGGCAATATTCTCATGAATATTGTCCTTAAGGAATTTCTCCTACCTGCTCTGCCTCTGAATAATAAACCTTGATTTTATTTTTTTTACAGCCAAGACCTCAAAGTAAGTAAACCAAAACACTTTTATTTTCTTTTATAAAAAATATAAAATAAAAAAATAAACATCAAATTTACAGGTTAGTTCTTTTACTTATATTTTTTACTTATTGTATTTTGTAATTTTTTCTAATTTAAAAAATTCCTTTTCAGCTTTAAAAAAATAAATATCCTAAAAAACTCTACCAGGTTAGTTCTTTTCTTTTTCTTTACTGTTTAATCATAAAACTTTCCTTTCAGCATGATAAATAAAAAAACACTTGCGGGTAAGTCTTTTATTTGCTCCCTTTTCAAATCACTCAATGGTAAGATTAAACATTCTGCTTTACCTTATAGGTCCAATTTTCTCTTTCAGCCGTAAAAAAAATTCAAGTAAGTTTTCTTGGTCAATTTTTTTTTCAAGAAATAAAATTAAATATTCAAAATTCAAATAAAACATTAAATAAAAAAATAAAAATAAAAACACTTTATGAAGGTAAGTGGTTTTTTTTTAAAATGTGCAACCTGTTTATTCCTCCTTTTCAACTTCAGTAAGTATAATCTTCTCAATGTGCTTATATACATTTGAATTTATTTTCTAGCATTATCATCAAATTAGAAAATGGTGAGTTTTTTTCATTTTTAATCCATCTGTCTTATTTAGAAACTGTAATGTAGCGTAGGTAATTTTTCATTCTTTCAGGATAAATAAATACAAAACTTGTGCACATCGGTTGACTTGAAATTCATGTAGAGCAACCAAGGTGTGTGTGCACAATTATTAAAAATAAAAACCAATGTTCTGCCTGAGTTTTTGAGATGATCATTAATTTGTCACATATAGTAGTGTACATTCGCGCGTGTATTATATTTTTCATTCATTTCAACTTGAGCTCTATACCTCTTTCTTTCAGGATGATCACAGTAAGAGTAGTCTGCTTTAGGGTCAACTTCTTTTTTATTCGTAATTATTGTTTTATGTACACTGGAACCTGCATCTTATTTCATTGTCCATTGTTTTAATGTTTAGTCTGTAGAGTGCAGCACATTTCTTGATACATTTACGAGTATCTCTTATAGATTCAAAAACACATTTGTGCACAACTTTATTGGCTAAACACATTGTTGTACATATGTTGCCGTATAAAAAAAAAAAAAAAAAAAAAAAAAATTATCGTGTGTTGAGCGTAGTACTACATCTCGACCGCATAGGTAGCCTTTGTGAATTGTGCGCGCGTAATTTTAAATGGTGGACTGCAAGTATTCTGAAACTTGGTGGCAGCATCTCGCATAGGTACACTTAGGTACGGGTTAGTTGTGCTTTCACACCAAGGGGCCAACTTTCCTCCTGGGAGGATCCATCTGCGCGGCGCAGATTGGGGACCAGGGATGCGTAAAACGGTTGGTTGATGCGTCTCTTATAGCCTCTCACCAACTAGGCAACTCGGGTTTCGCGTACCACGCATTGTTTTTAAACAAACAGAGCAATGCCGCCCTCCACATTTTATGAGCTACACTCAAATTCACAATCTATATACAATGTACAGCTGAACATGCACACTTGAACTGACTTTCCACTCAAACTATTAAAATTCCAACTTTTTCCTTATATATTTTTTCAAAGGACACGTGTCCTTTAAAAAAATTCTTTAGTCAAGCTATGATAGAGATTACAGCTACAAAAAACAAGTGCTGGCGCAGCTTAAAATGCAGGCCGCAGGCCTGCTTTCATCTCATTTCTGCCACACCCTTAAAAAACTCTACATCTCAATCAATTTTCCACCAATTTATGTACTTTAAAGTTTAAATGAAAAAAGAATGAAAGAAAAAAAAGAATAGGAGAAGAAATTAGCGAGCAAAGCGAGCCCAGCCTTCCTCTTACGTAAGTAAGAGAAAGGCTGGTCCTATATATAAGAGAGTGGAGTAGAAATTTTTTTCCTTTGGTCAAAACTTGGTGGAAGCGAAGTCATTATAGGCAAATTGGGGTCAAAAATTCCGAAAATCAAGTTTTTAACACTCCAAGTCTTACTGTAGGCGTACTGTAGCATAATCGGCACCTTTAACATTGAATAACTCCCTAAATATGCACATTTTCTATAACAACATTATATATCAAAATGATGGTCAAGTTGGGCCGAAAAATTTTTTTCATGTCTTACTGTAGAATATGCAAATTTTTTTTTGAGTTGTGCGTTCGGGCTCAATTTGCCAAAAATTTGAGCGGACAACTTGCCCTGATATTTTGGGAATATGTTTGGGTCGAGGGTCGAAATTTTTTGGCACCTACAGTATACCTGGATCCTGCAAATCGCAACTTTGGACCTTAATAGCTCCGCGAGTTTTTGTCCTAGGAACTCGAAACCAAGTCCATTGGATAGAGCTCGGCGAGTTCTATAAGAACACAGAAAAAAATTTCACCTACAGTATACCCTGTACAAAGTATAGGCCCGAAAATGATTCTCAAATCGCAGACGTTGGAAAAATCTAAAAATTTAATATGTTGTTGGGGACCTTCCCCTGACCTATTTAAGCCATCGCCATATGGTCCAACCCCTATTCGTTCTCCGGCTATTAAGCGTTGAAGCTTGCTGACCTACGTCCCCTGAGCGATTCTCAGGTACGTGTCGTATAAAATGTGTTTGGTGTTGTTTTAGTAGAGTTTCGCAAGGGCTATCAGAATATGAAAGAATTTTTTCAAAAAAATTAAAATTGAGTGTAAACAGGTGTAAAATGTGTTTTGTAAAATCACGTTTGTCCAAATTGCAAAAAAACTGCTAATTTAATTTTTTTTATTTTTTGATATGTTGTAGAGCTCATCGAGACGTACACATTCCATATTCGCTTATATTCGGGAATTCGCTTATTCGGGGCATAGTGTGAAAAATACGAAAAAAATTAAAATCACTCAATATTAGTGTAAAGTTTACAACTTTTCACAACAAGCATCTCTGACACTTGGAATACAACCCCTCAAAGTTTCAAGTCATTTGAAAAAAAATTCATCGAGATACGCATAGTCAAAGTTGGTCAAAAACGACCTTTTTTCAAAGTGTAAAGTGAAATGTTATTTTTCAATTTTTCTTTTCATAGGCTTCAAGAGCTCTCTAATGGCAGTGGAAAATATTTTAGATTTTTGAAATTGGACCAAAATTGACCGAGTTATTACATTTTGCAACTTTGTGTGATTAAGCATAGGAGGTTAGATTTCACAACTTTACAATACTCAATTCCGAGACATTGGACGATGTTTGGACATTGAAACTTCACTTATGGTCATGACTTGAGATAAGCTTCACTCCAGAAATGAATTGAAATTCGAATCAATGCATTATCATACCATATAAGAAGATGGTTACGCAATCCCCTATACCCACGTGTTATAAGCTTAAATCTTTGAACTGTCACAACTCCTTCAAAAATTGACATTTTTGAAAACGGAAAAAAGATTTCAGCTTAGAATGAGGTCCTCTATTTAATCTATAGAAAAAAATTTCAATTTAGTGTGAAAGTACAGTAATCCTCCAAATCGCTAAAAATATGCACTTTACACTAAAACTATCAAAATTCCTACTTTTTCCTTATATAAATTTTCAAAGGACAATTGTCCTTTAAAAAAAAAAACTTGTGTAGTCAAGATATGATAAGCATTACAGTTGGGAAAAACAAGCGCTGGCGCAGCTTAAAATGCAGGCCGAAGGCCTGCTTTCCCTTCAATCCGCTCCACTGAAACTCGAGTGAAAAAGGAGGAAAAGTGAAAAATACAAAAAGATTTTGCTAAAAGAGTAAAAGAAAAGGAAAAAGAAAAAGAAAAAAGGCTGGTCCTATATATAAGAGAGTGGAGTAGAAATTTTTTTCCTTTGGTCAAAACGTGCTGGAAGCAAAGTCAATATAAGCAAATCGAGGTCAAAAATTCCGAAAATCAAGTTTTTAACACTTCAAGTCTTACTGTAGGCTTACTGTAGCATTATCGGCACCTTTAACATTAAATAACTCTTAAAATATCGACATTTTCTATAACAACATTATATATCAAAATGATCGTCAAGTCGGGCCGAAAAATTTTTTTCATGTCTTACTGTAGAATATGCAAATTTTTTTTACACTTTTACCTTTGAATCAACTTTTTTCGGATTACAGTGTAAAAAGTTTGATTTTTATTTTTGATAAATGTTTGGGTCGGGGAGACGAAAAAAATGTATACCTACAGTATACCTACAGTATGACTTGGGGTTTTTCGGACCCTGTAGCTCAACGAGTTTTCATCGTTGGAACTCGAAACCAAGTGCATTGGATAGAGGACGGCGAGTTCTATAAGGACAGTGAAAAAAATTTCACCTACAGTATACCCTATACAAAGTATAGGGCCGAAAATGATTCTCAAATCGCAGACGTTGGAAAAATCTAAAAATTTAATATGTTGTTGAGGACGCTCCCCTGACCTATTTAAGCTATCGCCATATGGTCCAACCCCTATTCGTTCTCCGGCTATTTAGCGTTGAAGCTTGCTGACCTACGTCCCCTGTGCGATTCTCAGGTACGCGTCGTCTAAAATGTGTTTGGTGTTGTTTTAGTAGAGTTTCGCGAGGGCTATCAGAATATGAAAGAATTTTTTGAAAAAAATTAAAATTGAGTGTAAACCGGTGTAAAATGTGTTTTGTAAAATCACATTTGTCCAAATTGCAAAAAAACTGCTAATTTAATTTTTTTTATTTTTTGATATGTTGTAGAGCTCTTCGAGACGTACACATTCCATATTCGCTTATATTCAGGAATTCACTTATTCGCGGCACAGTGCGGAAAATACGAAAAAAATTAAAATCACTCAATATTAGTGTAAAGTTTACAACTTTTCACGACAAGCATCTCTGACACTTGGAATACAACCCCTCAAAGTTTGAAGTCATTTGAAAAAAAATTCATTGAGATACGCATAGTCAAAGTTGGTCAAAAACGACCTTTTTTCAAAGTGTAAAGTGAAATTTGATTTTCTCAAATTTCTTCATGTACGTTTAAAGACCTCTAAAACACGAGTAGAAAACATTTTAGATTTTTGAAATTGGTCCAAAATTGACCGAGTTATTACATTTTGGAACTTTGTGTGATTAAGCATAGCATAGCAAATTTGGCGTTTTTACAATATTGAATTATTACACATTGCATGATATTTTGGCATTGAAATTTCACTTATGATCATCATTTGTGATGATCTTTAATTTAGAAATAGTCCGACATTTGATGTAATGCTCTTAGATACCATATCACTAAACGCTTTTCGAAATCACTATACCCACATGTTATAAGTTGAAATCTATGCAAGGTCATCATTCCTTCAAAAATTAAGATTTTTAAAAACGGAAAAAAGTTCTCAGCTTGGATTAAAGTCGTCTACCCCATCTAAACAAAAAATTTACGATGCAGTGTAAAGCTACAGTAATCGGACAATATGTGAAAGTATCCTCTTTCAAATTGAAAAAAGGACAATTTAGACATTTGCAGCACTATAGTCTCAACTATGTTGCCTGTTACGGGGGTGTGGGGGTGCAACCCCCACGCAGGGGTGTGGGGGTGCAACCCCCACGCAGGGGTGTGGGGGCGGCAGCCCCCACATTAAGAAAAAGAAAGCAGGGGGTGTGGGGGGCGCAGCCCCCCGCAATAAAAAAAAAAGCAGGGGGTGTGGGGGGCGCAGCCCCCCACATTAAAAAAAAAGCAGGGGGTGTGGGGGGCGCAGCCCCCCGCATTTAACAAATTCAATCATCCTTTTTCCTTGAAGAAGCTGTGACCAACTGAAACACGAGCACACTACAGACAATCACTCTCAACTCTCAATCGCCTATACGTATGATCATTGGATGCAGATGGGTCAATGTACGATTGCCTTCCATCACCGCAGATACGTCATGCTCAACAAATATCTATTTTTCACCAGTTCGTTTATCTATTTTTCACCAGCACATTTTAATTTTGATAGGAATTGAATTCAATTTCCAAAAGATAATCATGAAAATTTTAACCATTTTTGATCAAAAGCACTCTTTTTTATTAATTATTTGGAAAGCACCCATTGCATCATACTGACGAATTATGTGTTTTTCTTCATGGTAAAAAACCCGTTTTCTTTGTATTACAGATTTTGCCATTGTCGATACGGGCGTTTTATTTTCGTCTTGCTGACGGCAAACGTGCACAAAGGTATTCAACGAATTGCTTTCATTCATGTATTTTTGTCAATTTCTTTCAAAATAAAAAAACGTCGTTGCATGAATCGGATCGTTCTAGCCTTTTCTCATTTTGCTACATTTCATCTTACAGTTTAATCATTTTTTTAATCACTCAAATTCGTTTAGGATTCAAAATCAAATTTGATCTTTTTACACTGAACCACAAATTGATTCCTAGATTTTCATGTAACCTTGCTAAAAAAATATTTCAGAGTAGTATTTCTTCTTCAAAAACTTTACACCCTCAATGCCTTTTTCATAATTTTACCTGCAAAAATCTGCTACTGATGCATTTTCGATAATTTTTCCCAGCTCGAGAATTGAGTTTCATTTTTACTTTCGGTCCAAGTTCGAATCCAGTGTAGTATAATTTTTTTCATCACTCAAAACAACGGAATCCACCTACGTTCCACTTTTTACTCTGGCTTAAAACGTAGGCCATGCGATTTTTAAAATTTTTTCCTCGCAATAGTAGAAATTTCAGTACGAAATCCCTTTCAAGCATGACTTATCCTGCAAAATTTTTTTACGCTCAAAAAACGCGATCTACTTTTTCTTTGATACAAGTTATGCAAGTTTTTTCGACCATAGTCGATCATCAATTCAACTTCTTCCTTCATTCTTGCGAATCTTCAATCGGGTTGATATTACGATTTTCGAATACTATCTTCGTCTGCCTAGCGTCGTCATCGATGGAGCATAATCAATGTATTCATTGCCGGTACATTTTGCAACGTTCGAATGGTTATTTTGCACAAAAGAAGCCTAGATTTCACTTTACACTTGTATAGCTCTAATAAATCAAAAATGCAACCAAAATCAGAGTTTTATTGTCGAAATTTATTTTTCAAACAAGCACATATAATTTTCTCAAACTTTTAAATACATGTTGATTAAAAATTAATGATAATATTGTAAATTTTCGTTTTTTTCAAACATAATACACTTATTCCGCCTTTGAAAATGGATCAATGTTTCAGTATTTTCCTCAATCAAAGTTGAATTTTTTCATTGAATTTGAATTTTTTCATGAGGCATAAATCACACCGTTGCTCATGTCAACTTATCAAGACGAACAAAATTTGTGATTCCGCATTTTTCCAAACATCGTTTCCAAATTTCGTATCGGACAACTAGGAAAAAGTATCTAGAAAAGATACCTAGCCCGGTCATCGCGATTCTACAAGATTGAAAACCGAAAATCCGCTCGCGCTTACATTATAAAGTACAGTATATACACTCACCGAACCCTTCCATTCAATGAACGATCGAACACGCATTCTTCGCATGACATTTACATTTACCACCACGGCAAAATATTTTTGTTACATGGAATAATACTGTTTTTTTGCAAAGTTTCATGTTTTTTCGTTCTTCAATCTTCGAAAATTGTGCATTTTTCATTTTTAACAACTTTTTATTACGAAACTTCCGAATCAACCTGCACGCATACTGTAAGATTAAACTAAAAACCGATCGATATTAAACTAGAAACGTCCGCCATATTTGTTTGCATTTGTGCTTTTGATCAGCGTTTTTTTTCGTGCACGGACCTTTCTCCCGATTGTGCTTCCGATCAGCGTTTTTTTGTGCACGGACGTTTGCGCCAATTGTGCTTCCGACCAGCGGTTTTTCATGTGCACGGACGTTTGTGCTAATTGTGCTTCCGATCAGCATTTTTTTTGTGCACGGACGTTTCCGCCGATTGCGCCTCCAGTAAGCGTTTTTTTTGTGCACGGAAGTTTGCGCCAATTGACACAAGAAGCCAAAAAATATTTGTGCCAATGGCACAAAAATTTTTTTCCACTAGAAACATACTGAAAACTGCGCAAAATTTTTCGGTCAAAACATGCCTAGAAACTCTACATTTAACGCAGTAATTTTTTCTAAAAATCGTCCCAACCTATTTTTGAGCTAACGATGTCACTGAGATAAGGAAAAACTGTGCACGTACTTCACGATAACTCGAAAAAATGGAATGCTGCGAAAATTTAAACTCCTCAAGAATTCTTCCGAATGTTCAAATTGATTCAATTTTTGACTACGAATTTTTGTAAGTTCACGTATAAAGATCGAAGACTACTGAAAAATACTTATTTCGACTCATCATTTATTGACAGCCTATAAATTTTCTGGCAACGATGCTAATACACCGTTCGAAGACAAGTCGTTCACTGCCTCAAATTAGAGTAGATAAAATTATTCACTCGGCGCAAAGCGCCGAAAATTTTTTTCGTTTCCGGTGCCTAAATCCTCTACAAATCAAGCAAATTCAATGTTTGTGAACAGCTAAAAAATTTGTGTCTATTCGCACACATACTCAAAATTCTCGATTAGCCTATTCCTCCGGAATTTCGGTAATCGTAATTACCTCAAAATCACATAAATTGCTGCAAATTTTCTTGACGATTCAAGAATTTTTGGAATATTTTCGCCATTCGTTTTTGTGCATTTTTTAGGCGACCCGTAGTTGAAAAATTCTATCGGTTTTTCAACTACACGAAAAGACACATAAATTGTAAATTTATGTTTCCTTTTTTCGTTTATTCGCGTTTTTTAATGTATATCGTGTTTCTGAGTCATCGCGAACGCCCGATTTTGTCTAATATTTGCATCAAAATCGGCCGTTAATTAGCAACAGGCGCTCGGGCACTTTTTTACGCGTCCAAAATCATAATTCGCGTTGCTCAGATTTTGATACACAGCTCAGTTTAAATTTAAACACTTGGGCGCATTTTAAAACCAGTTTACATTACGATTCGAAGGATTTTTCTAATTATTCAAAATGACTCATTTAGGCCCATTTTTTCGGTCAGTTTTGATTAAGAATCGCTCAAAATTTTTGCAATTGAGGTCAAATACCACATTTAAACTTATTTTTAATGCAACTTCAATTGAGATTCGTACGATGTTTTGAAATTAATCAAAAACTAGTTTTTACCCTTTGGTCAAAACGTGCTGGAAGCGAAGTCATTATAGGTAAATCGAGGTCAAAAATTCCGAAAATCAAGTTTTTAACACTTCAAGTCTTACTGTAGGCTTACTGTAGCATTATCGGCACCTTTAACATTAAATAACTCTTAAACTAATGATATTTTCTATAACAACATTATATATCAAAATGATCGTCAAGTTGGGCCGAAAAATTTTTTTCATGTCTTACTGTAGAATATGCAAATTTTTTTTACACTTTTACCTTTGGATCAACTTTTTTCGGATTACAGTGTAAAAAGTTTGATTTTTATTTTTGATAAATGTTTGGGTCGGGGAGACGAAAAAAATGTATACCTACAGTATACCTACAGTATGACTTGGGGTTTTTCTTACCCTGTAGCTCAACGAGTTTTCATCGTTGGAACTCGAAACCAAGTGCGTTGGATAGAGGACGGCGAGTTCTATATAGACAGTGAAAAAAATTTCGACTACAGTATACCCTGTACAAAGTATAGGCCCGGAAAAAAATCTCCAATCCGGCGTATTGGAAAAATCTAAAAATTTAATATGTTGTTGGGCACGCTCCCCTGACCTATTTAAGCTATCGCCATATAGCCGAACCCCTATTTGTTCTCCGGCTATTAAGCGTTGAAGCTTGCTGACCTACGTCCCCTGTGCGATTCTCAGGTAGGAGTCGTCTAAAACGTGTTTGGTGTTGTTTTAGTAGAGTTTCGCAAGGGCTATCCGAATATGAAAGAATTTTTTCCAAAAAATTAAAATTGAGTGTAAACGGGTGTAAAATGTGTTTTGTAAAATCACGTTTGTCCAAATTGCAAAAAAACTGCTAATTTAATTTTTTTTATTTTTTGATATGTTGTAGAGCTCATCGAGACGTACACATTCCATATTCGCTTATATTCAGGAATTCGCTTATTCGCGGCACAGTGCGAAAAATACGAAAAAAATTAAAGTCACTCAATATTAGTGTAAAGTTTACAACTTTTCACAAGAAGCATCTTTGACACTTGGAATACAACCTCTGAAAGTTTCAAGTCATTTGAAAAAAAATTCATCGAGATACACATAGTCAAAGTTGATCAAAAACGACCTTTTTTCAAAGTGTAAAGTGAAATGTGATTTTGAAAATTTTCTTTTCATAGACTTAAAGAGCTCTCTAATGGCAGTGGAAAACATTTTAGATTTTTGAAATTGGACGAAAATTGACCGAGTTATTACATTTTGAAACTTTGTGTGATTAAGCATAGGATGTTAGATTTCGCAACATTACGATACTCAATTCTTGGACATTGGACGATGTTTGGAGATTGAAATTTCACTTATGGTCATGATTTGGTATAAGCTTCACTTTAGAAATGAATTGAAATTCGGATCAATGCTGTATCATACCCTATTAGTAACTGCTTGCGCAATTCACTATACCCACATGTTATAAGCTTAAATCTTTGAATAGTGACTACTCCTTCAAAAATTGACATTTTTGAAAACGGAAAAAAGATTTCAGCTTAGAATGAGGTCCTCTATTTAATCTATTGAAAAAAATTTCAATTTAGTGTAAAACTACAGTAATCCTGAAAATCGCTAAAAATATGCACTTTACACTAAAACTATCAAAATTCCTACTTTTTTTTATATAATTTTTCAAAGGACAATTGTCCTTTAAAAAAAAAAAATTCTGTAGTCGAGGTATGATTAACATTACAGATGGGAAAAACAAGCGCTGGCGCAGCTTAAAATGCAGGCCGAAGGCCTGCTTTCCCTTCAATCCGCTCCACTGAAACTCGAGTGGAAATGGAGGAAAAGTGAAAAATGTAAGAAAATTTGCTAAATGAATGATAGAAAAGACAAGTAGGCGAAGAGAAAAAGGCTGGTTGGGAGCTGGAAAATGGAGTTGAAATAGTAAATGTTATTTGACTGTAAAAAGCATAAAGTAGGGGCATTATTCATTTTTGTAAGTTCTATATGGTTAGAGTACTACAACTCCCCCCTCCTTCGCAAAAGATGGGAGCAAAAAAAAAGGTCACGGCATATTTCTCATGTACTACCCTTAAACTTTACGATTTTACCCCTACCTAAATTTTCGACCTTGGGGACCTCTGTCGCCAAGACGTCCATCAAAAGATTACTGGTGCTACAACGAATTTGTCCCGTACTGTAGATATGCTAATGGCCACGTCTGATAGAAATCAATGACTGTTATACTCATTGTCCAGCACCAAGCGCAGTAAAATTTTGAGATTTTTATAGACATGAAATCGGCCACCCTCTAGATACAGGCTTGCACACACCCATGCCTTTGCTGGTATCTCAACTGATAACTTAATCCGAAGAGTCTCAACAGGACAGGCGTTACATGCCCCCTATGTACTCTGGGCTGCACGGTTCGGTGGCTGCTGCTATGCCCTAGGCCTAAGAAAATTTTTTAGACTTTTACCTCCAAAAAAATGTTGAAAATTTTTTGTACGTTTTTCTACATGTTTACCACAATTTCCTCACGTAATATCAATTTGGCAATCCGTCATTCCCTAGAAAAAAATAAAAGTTCCTCACACTACCCAGATCTTGGTCCTTAAGGATAATTCTGATTGGGCTATATTGAGTCCCTCGAATTTTGGGAACAAACAGAGGTTCACCCCTTTCAAGCTATATTTTAAAAACCAGGAAAATTTTGAAATGCAACCGGGAAAACCGGGAATTGGATTTCGTCTAACTGGTGGCCACCCTGAACCAATTAACTGATCTCAATGTCAACCAACCAAATGATCTGGGGGAAGCAAGTGATCAATTTATGAAACAACTGATCAATTTGGGAGTCAAACAATTAATCAACTGGTCTATGGGTTAACCAACAAGTTCAGGAAACAGTCAAGTAGTCAATAAGGGAGTCAACAAAGAAAAAAAAAACTGGAGAAGAACCAAATAATTCAAGAGTCAAACTTGACAAGCAGCTAATAAAGCCGACCAGGGAGTCAGCCAACCAACCAATCTGGGAAGAACCAATTAATTCCATTGGTGTAAAAACTAACAAAGCAGTTATGGAGTCAGATACTGCCAACTAAAAAATTCAAGGAACTATTAACTAATTTAGGAGTAAAGTGTAAAATTGGCCGAGATACTGATTAATATGTGACTTGTACTTTGCACGTCACTGTAGACCTATCATATTCATGATTCATGAAGCCACCTTAATATACACATCTGAGACCTTATGTAGCAAGCAAAAAAGGTCACACTGGGCCTGGTAAATGCACTTACTACTTTTATGGTATACAATGTTACCTCTATCTAGATTTTTGACCTTGGGGCATTGGGCATAAACCAATCAGTGATCAATGCAGGGTTCTTGTTTTGGATAATTAAGGCATAAGGAACACAGTACAAATGCATTAAAGAAGAAAGGAGAAATATGATGAGAATAATATAACATAATGAAACCAAATCAGAAATCTGTGCATACAGTTTTTTCGTGAAAAGAGGGTTTTCCGTGGCAAAAAGAAATCCTCAGAGTTTAGAATTGCAGAGGTGCATTTTAACAAAACCATCTGGCACTTGACGCAAATTCTGATTCAAACGGTTGTTCAGTGTTTTTTGTACATGAAAAATAGTTTTCACTCCATACAAAATTTTGTTGAGATTTCTGTACAGAGTCCAGACAGTTTCCACATTTACTGGTCTGAGAACGCTTTTTCAGGCTCTAAAGCCATTAAAACATCAAGAAATTTTCCAGCACACTGGACCAAATTGTATACAGTAGGGGACAAATTCATTGCAGCACCAGTAATCTTTTGGTGAATGTCTTGGCGATATACTGGGTCTTTACTGGTAGAAATTTCGAGATAAAATAGTGGATTACCGGTGCTTTACTAGTTAATAAGTTTGGCGGCCATGACGCATTACTGGTAGATTACTGGTAACATACTTCAATAAAATACAGGCGTACTATTTCTATGCAAGTAATCAATACAATGTCCGTAGTTTTGGCCTTCAGTCTGCATTGTGTTTTTTTGTTAACAAAAATACGGGCGTCCGCCATCCTCATGAATATTAATGAATTAAAAAGCATTTAGTTGCTTTCTCACCGAAAAGTTGTGTAACAGAAAAAGATCAGAAAAGAGGAATGGGTTTTTATTGTGTTCATTTCAGCCACTGAGGATTTCAGCTACTGAATACTTCTAGTTAAATATGAACTGATACTTGCTTTTTAGGTTTTAGTTTAGACGCGTTTCAAGATGCAATTTCAAGATTTGAAGACTATAATGTCATCAAATGGGAAAGATTATGACCCTCAATTTTCAGATAGAGGGAATTTGTGCAGTTTTTGTGGGACTTTTGTTTTCTTTTTAAATTCTCTTCAGTTTCCTATTTGGGAAAGGTGAATATTGAGCAGGCTGTGTTCAGGCAAATGACAGTCCAAGCGAAGAGCTTTTTGACAAAATATCTTATAGTTCATTATGCTTATGGTTCCTTTTGAGGACCACAGCGGAGGTTATTTTTAGCTTTCATCAAAAAGACGATTATAGTTGTGCATTAGAGTTTGAAGCATACTGAGATGTGATCTATTTTTAAATGTAGAAGAATCATAATTCTTCTAGTTTTCAACCCGAATTTAAATATACCTAAAAGCTGATGTTCTATCATGTTCATGCCTATAAACAATAGTGTGTATTTAATTTCTGATTTGTGTCTCGATTTGGCCACAAGCACATTTCAGCAACTGAGACTGATACAGTCTTTGTCTATGGAAGTTTTCTGTAACTTCAGGAACCAACACTGTTTTATTATTTTTCATGTAAAGTGTAAACAAGTCAGTTCAAGTAATACAGTAATAGTAGAATGAAAAAAATGTAAGTTTTGATTGTTTTTGGAAAAGTTATCAATTCAAAATAAAAAGGGATAGATACAAACAAATGAGTGGTGGATAAATCAAGACATAGATGAAAACACTACATTGATGCAAGCAGTGTCAGTTCATTTTCACTAGAATTGTTCAGTAGCTTTAATGCTAAGTGGCAGAATGCCCACAGTAAAGCGCTATTTCTCCTTTTTGTTTCATTTATATTCATGAGGATGGCGGAGGCCCGTATTTTTGTGAAGGAGAAAAACGCAAAGCACATTGAAGGCCAAAACTACAGAACGGACATTGTATTGATTACTTTCATGTAAATAGTATGCATCTATTTTATTGAAGTATGTTACCAGTTATCCACCAGTAATGGGTCATGGCCGCCATACTTATCTACTAGTAAAGCACCAGTAATTCTCCATTTCATCTCGAAATTTCTACCAGTAAGTACCCAGTATATCGCCAAGACATTTGCCAAAAGATTACTGGTGCTGCAATGAATTTTTCCTGTATACTGTATGTAATATTTGGCTGCCTATAGATAGTAGGGTGGCATGGCAAACCCAGACTCGTAATTTTATGACGAATTTTTAATGAATTCTGTAAGGGATTGGCTAGACCCACGAGCTTAGAGGAAAAGATCAAATGAAGGTTCAACTTTACCATCTTTTCGACCTTTCAGTCCCACTGACCAGGCAATGAAAAAACAACAATCAGAGAAAAGAACGAGGTAAATACGATGGTCGCATCTGACCAGTCAATCAAATAAGTCACTGAAAAACAGTCGCGTGAGGGCCCCAGAGAGAAACTGATATGTGCTTGTGCATCAAAATGAAAGGAAAAAAAGGTCAAATCAGAAACAAAAATGATAAATTGTGGGTGGTATGATGTCAGAGAAACAAAGTATGGTGCTTAAAGTAAAACACAGAAGATGGAAATGAAAATAAGAGATTGTGTTACAGGAATGTGAAAGAAAAATAGAAAGATGAAAAGAGAGAAGAAATAATAAAGTGTTGAATTCGCATATTCACTACATGTATTTTTTCATGGTTACTCTGATTGGTTCATCCAAGCAAGGTTTGAAAATGTGTCCACAGAGCGCAGACTAGTGATGCAACAGGTAACAGTACCAGCACCAGTACTATGGTACAGGGACTAGGCGAGTGCTGAGGAGGTACCGGTGCCCATACTCAAGTTCATGATGAAAAAGTTAATTTCATGTCTGATAATGTTTTTAGTAAATTTAAACATTATTCAATAGTTGGATTTTTTGAATAACCGACAATTATGACTTGGCAGATCAGCATATATATATTTTGAATACATACGTGACATGTTACATATATTATTAATACATACATATAACATTGTGATTAATGATGTTCGGGTACCGCTTTTCCAGTCAGTAGCGTTACTTTTATATAACATGTAATAAAGAGTAAATAAACATGTACTTTTATTCTTAACATAGTACACTACACCTATACATAACATTAGTACTGAAAAACGAATCTGTATATTTTACATCGAAGCTCAAAGAGTCACTATAGATTGAGTTTATATCAAAAACGTTTGGAAAAGTAATAAATTCAAATTATTCCGAAAGATTCAAAAGATGATTAGTTTAACAGTTTTGCATATGTGAAGGACAAAAAACTGTACTTCTTGGTTTTAAAAAATAATGTTGGCGAAATTAGCCAAAAAGTTCTTATCAGCGCCAGCACTTTCTGTCTGTAAGGAACGATTGTTCAGCGCAAGCAGCATGATTTGCAGTGATAGATGCAGCCATCGTTTGGCGGAAAACTTAGGGAAGTTAGTCTATTTGTGCAAAAATCTTGAAACTGTTAGTTTTACTTATTAATTTGTTTATTTGAAATGAAGTTTGTCTTATGATTCAGACTTTTTAATTGAATATAGGCACGATTATGAGTCTCAATGACTATCTTAATACTGTACAATTTTAGGTACCAGTACCGGTACCACCATGGTACTGGCGCTGGTACTGGTACCTTGGTACTGACGCTGGTACCAGTACCCGACACATCACTAATTTTCATGGTACCAGTACCAGTACTGGTGCTAATACAATGGTACTGGTACTGGCACCAGCTGAAAAGATTGTACCGGAACATTACTAGTGCAGCCAATGTTCTTTTTTGGCGATATAATTTAATAGTATCAGTATTGGTTAAAGCTTCTTTTTTATGAATATTTATAAACAAGTCATAGTGTTTTTTGCCGGAAAAAAAGGAAAATTTTTGGGGGCAAACAAAATTGAGGTAGTCATTAGTGATGGACCGATGCATCAGCATCGGCTGATTGTTGCGTTTTTCGGCCATCGGCCATCAGCCGATGTTTTGCCAAAAAATCGGCCGATGGCCGATTGTTTGTCAACTTTTTGTTACAATTAATGCGGGTGCTTATGCTTAAAAAACAGATTGTTCACATATACATTTCACAGTTACTTTAGTAAATACATTATTTTTTTGAAAATGGTTGTTTTAATGTCTGGCATGTTTGCCCTGTGTTGCCATTGATGAACTAAATAACAAAAATTTGACAAGCTATGAATGGAATATTTTAGCTACGGCGGTAGGAATATACTTTAATACATTTATAATGTATCCACATTCCACACCTTAGATGATTATGTTTTGGCAGCTTGTAAATTTGTTAAAATCTTTTGCTGAAACTGTCTAAATCTATGAGTCTAAAAACGCCTGTATTTCGGAAAAAATAGCTGAAGAAAAGTAAGCTAGATTTTGTGGCTAAATTTTTTTGAAAAACATAAATTAAAGAATCGTAGATTTAGAATTTTACGCCACTCAATCCATATTTCAACTTTGCTGGATTGGGTTCATTGAAGGAGGAATGAATGGGATAAATGAATCAATATTTTTATAGAAATGATAATCGAGCCCACTTTAAACCCATTGAAGACAATAGACTTCATGCTTTGGCATCTTTACTAGATCCTCGATTTAAAAAGGATGGATTGAAATTTGAAATATAACACATATTGATCATTCAAATCAAAATTAAATAATTCCTCAAGCAGAAGACAATGCTGAACTAGCTTTGGTTATAATGATTGTCGATCAAAAACAACAAAATCAACGCTTTTCTGAAAATATGGTTCGAAAATTTGAATGAATCTTCAAACTCATTATCCAAACTTTCTCAGTAAGCCACAATTGATAATAATGTAAATAATTCAAGCATTTACATAAAACTGATCAATTTCAGGCACTATTTGGCCATCGCAAGTTCATGTTTATCAGCTCCAATTGGGTCAGTAGCTAGTGAATGATCATTTTAAAAGGCAAAAGATGTTAGAAGTGGAAAAAGATCCCGTTTATTGCTGAGATTGGATTCAATAGTGCACACTGGGAAAACAAGCTGACGTTGAAGAAGCTTCTAGTGAACTCAGCAATCAAGGTGAAGGTAGTTCAACAGATGCCTTTGTTGATGACAAATTGGATGAATGAAATGTTGTTAGTTTTTGAATGTTGAAAATATCAGTAGAACTTGGTGAATAATTCATAATAATTTCAAATTCATTACAGTATAGCGACTTCAGGTTGCATTTTGTACATGTTGCAGTGGATGCATCGGCAATCGGCCATACCTGTACTTGGGGGGGGGGGGTTGGGGGGACCCCCCCCCCCAACTTGGCCAACCCAGTACCCAAAATCATTTACCCCCCCCCCCCAACCCTCTCCCAGTTGGGAAAAAATTAAAAAAATTTGCCAAAAAGTGTATGTTTTTTGGCCTTTTTTGGGAAAAATTTCGACTTTTTCCTACCCCCCCCCCAAAATTTCGGATTTACCCCCCCCCAACTGGTCGGGGGTCTTACAGGTATGCAATCGGCCATCGGCCGATGCCATTGGTGACCCTGGTCGATGCATCGGCATCGGCCGATGGCAAATTTTTGGCCATCGGTCCATCACTAGTAGTCATTTGTACATGTACAAATGGCTCTTTCCCCATTTAGAGAAGAAAATTTTGGGGATAAGGTACAGAAAATATTGGGGATAAGATACAGATAATATGCATTTTAGCAGTCCATAATCTCAAAATTTTTTTGATAATCAATAATATGCAGGGCCGTGCATACATGTAACGGAGCCCCGAGGTCTGGGGAGGGGGTTTGGGCGACTTTTTTGGGCCAGGGGTCAATAATTCCTAAATTTTTGGGGGGAGCAGTCTCTGAAGGAAAAAATCCGATTCTTCCACAAAAAAGTCCGAAAAAGAGTTCAAAAAATAGTAGTTTTTGTCTATAAAATGATAAAAAATGTATTTATTTTGCGAAGCGCCAAGAAAATTGACGTTTTTGACCTTTTTTTGTTCAAAAATTAACATTTTTCATCAAAAAATTGACATTTTCCCGACCAAAAGTGTGGGGGTCCATAGGGCTACCCTATGGCTAGCCATAGGATTAAAAAATTCTGGGGGGGGGCGGCCGCCCAATGGCTAGCCATACGGTGGAGGATTTCTGGGGGGGGGGATTCCCATAGCTCTCCCCCCCCCAATTACATGTATGGGGCCGTGCACAAGGGGGGCCAGGGGGTGGCCGTCCCCTCCATTTAGGCTTGATGCACACAGTGTATCACATAAAATCAACATTTTCTGGGGCTATTTAGTGAAAAAAGTTACTCCGCCCCCACCCCTGATGAAAAAATCCTGCGCACGGCCCTGATAATATGTATTACCTAGCTCAGACGCGGCTCTCAGAGTGTCTACCTTCACCTATCATTAGTTTTCATCGTCTCAATCGTATTATCTCATGTTTGAAGTGGTAATATTCCATGTTTTTTCTTGGTGTTCAATAAATATTCACAGTTCATCCTTGAAAAATATTTTCAGAAAGATCAATATGTCACTAAGGTCTCTAAACTCCTTGAGGCAATTATTCCTTTCTTAACGTAAAACCAATGTGGAAGTTTCATGGAAGTAGTTTTCGGAAAATTTCTACTCTTCCAATATTTTTGGCCACGTTCATGTGAGTTGACAAATAAATTACTGAATTTAAAATTTTTCAAGTATCTAAAGATTACGTATTTTGAACACAAAATTCGAATCTAATTCTTGAAATGTTCGGAGAATTGATTTTCCAGCGTCCCCGAATGTGAATACACAAAAAAATTTTCCAGGGCTCTGTGCCAGAAACATTAAAATCTTTTTTGGGTTTTCACTTGTTATGATCGTTTAACTATATTAAAGTTAGAGACACTTGAAAGTAGAAGGCGTTTTAATGATTTGATTATGTTGTATGTATAGGATAATAAACCATGAAGTAGATCTGAAATTGAGTGATTTCTGCACCATTACACATTCTCAGACCCGGTCGAACCACAATTGGAATTAAAAACAGATATTCCAAGGACTGATATAAAGAAGTTCTTCTTTACAAATAGAGTTATTCCTATTTGGAATAAGCTTCCTGAATCGATAATAACATCTAGAAATAATAAAATTTTTCCCAGTATATTGGATAAGTTCAATTTTGGTCAACTGTAAGAGCTATATGTCTTTTTGACCAATCACAGCATATTTGTAAATGTACTGCATATTTATTCCGTATTTAATTAACTTATTCGTTTATTTTATTATATTCTCCTAACATTGCTTAGTGCCGTTGCAAATCAAATTATCATCATCATCATACAGGACTTAACCATCGATTTATTATCTAATTCAAACTCATTATGCTATTGGATAGTTTTCTAGAAAATTTGTTCAACAATGCTTGTAAACAGTGTTTTTTTTGCACGAGCTCTTTTGCACGGTGCAAAAAAATCACCAAAAAAGTTTTGCACGCCGAAAAATTTTTTTGTACTATAAACAGGGTTTTTTTTGTACAACATGAGTTAATACCTTTGGGATGATTAAAACTATTATACATTACGTGATATGTAGGTGAAGGTAGACATTCTGAAAGCCGCATCTGAGCTATGTAATACATAATAATGATTATAAAAATTTTGAGATTATTACCTTCTAAAATGCACACAGTTGATGTGTTGATCTTCCTCAAAATATGTATGAAGGAAAAATGGGGATCTTCCTTCATTTAATATAATGATAATTGAAGATCGCCAATAAGACATGAAATAATACGTTTATGACGATGAAAACTATTAAAAATTAGTGATAGGTGAAGATAGACATGCTGAAAGTGACGCCTGAGCTTGACAATAAATAATAATGATTATTAAAGTTGTAACCGGCGCGAAGCGCTGGAAAATTTTGAAATTTGGGTCTTCTAAAATGCACCAAAATGTATCTTTCCTATATAAAAACACCAAATTTTTTTCCACAATTGATAAATATTTTTTTGCACAATGCAAATAAACTGTAAAAAATGTTTTGCACAAGCGGAAAAAAAACACTGCTTGTAAATTAGACTTGAAACTCAATATTGTATCTTATGCCTACTATGTATAGCATAAATTTGTGTGAGAAAATTTCCTCTTGAACAGGTTTCGTGTGGATATAAGCACAAAACTCACAATTTTTTATGTGTAAATAAAATTTCATTAGTAAAATAAATTTGGAATTTTATCTATACACATTCCTTTTGAACTTCTTTCTGATTCACGGGCAAAGTCTTCCATACTCAAGCCTGCAGAAGTTGTAGATGGTTTTGTTTCGTTGCGTTTCTTCGTTGGCTGGGGTTCTATATTCATTTCACTTTGTTAAACTTATTTTTCAATGAAACTGGTGGCCAGTGTTGTGGTTTAATTTTTGGGAAAAAATTTATTCGTGTTATGTGAATCAAGGTATATTGTGACAATGTGCATTCTGAAATGACATTGCTTTTTCAAACTTGTGCTCAACGATTCAATCTACTATAATCTTTTCTTACTCATTCTGTTCTATTTTCCCAAATCGTTTCACCGTACCTTCACAAATCGTGTCAATTTCATTACATGAGAAGCATTGATACAATGAACATAATCGATATACAAGTATGCATACTGCAATGCAGTAATAGAAAAAAAGTTCACCTATGCTGATTAAATTACTCGAACCCAAGTGAATTTAGGATCAATACCTAAACAGGAACCCAAACCCTAGTAAATCAAATGTGACTAACTGAACCTGTATGTATGATATATGCACATAGGGAGGGTAGGGGGTAAACCCACATACCTGAGACCTTGGCCATCCCCTGACCAAAAAAATTGTTGAACACCCCCCTGAACTTTTTCAACGACGGCTTTTTCGATGATTTTTGTGCCTAATGAAAAACAGGCTTACAGAACTTCCTCTTGTTTTTTTGTTCACTCATCCCCCTGCCTGTGGAAAAAAGTCCATGGACCCTCCCCCCTGAAAAATTCTTGCCATGCATGTCTGGTATGTAATGAATTGAATATATATGTAAGATTATATATGTAACACGTATCTATTTGAGATATATATGCTGATTTGCAAAGTCAATATTGATAGTCATTTTAAAAAATCCAATCAGTTAAGGCATGCATAGAATAATGTATACATAGTCTGCTATTTATAAAATCCTTGTAAATCGGAAGATGACAAATATTAGCTTTCTTGTCAAAATTGCTTACACAAACCTTTTGTGTCACACTTTTCTTCCCTGGGAATTGTTAAAGATTAGTTGAGTAAGATAGAAAAAGTTCAGTCCTGTGTGACGCAGAATCAAGTACGAGATCATGAAAGTATCAATTAGTACTTACCTTTCACTCTAATTATTTAGAAAAACATTTCAGGATGAAAAGACTAATAATAATAGGAGCAGAAATATGTGGTAGTCATCAAAATTGGCGATTAAAAGGGATTCCAAAAACTTATTGTTAAGATACATGCTCCTAGAGTACTCTTATTGAATCGAAAATATAGTTATCTGAGTCTGATATTTCTCAAATTTCCAAGCAAAATGAAAATTTTCTACACACACTTCTATTTAGCACTGTTTATTCATTTTCTATATTATCATTTTTCTAAATTATTTTCCACATTACCCACATGAATTTCAATTCCAGGAATTCATCTCAATCAAGTGCGGATTTAGTGGGGGGGGAGGGGGCGGCCGCCCCCTGAAACTAATAAAATACGATTTTTTTCTGTACACCTATAGGCAAATTTGAAAAAATTTTGAATTTTTTTGGAAAAAATACTTAATTTTGAGCCAGATTTAGACGTCGAGAAATGTCGAAAAAACAACGTTTTTATCACAGTAGGCATATTTTTTGAGGCAAAAAAACAATTTTTTAAAACCGCACCTCAACCCTCCCCCCCAAAAAAAATTATGGATCCGCCACTGATCTCAATCTAAGAAATGCAGCACCCCTGTGCAAATAACGCATCGTCATCGAACAATCTGCAAAGAGCAAAGACAGCAACCTAAAATAAAAATAATAAACAACATAGAGGAGAACAACTACAAAAAATGCTGCTAAAAACTGACTGATTCTTCGGCATACTCATTCTAGTCGAATTCAATGCCTGAATTATTTCAGTTTCATATGCCCAACTATTGAATAATGTTTAAATTTATTAAAAACATTATCAGAGATGAAATTAGTTTTTTCATTATGAACTTAAATTGGGAACCAGTACTGGTACCTGTTGCATCACTGATAGACACTATTGTTGTTTAAACAAAATTCGTTGTCCAAAATGCGAGGAAAACTTTCTCAACAATTCTATGGAGATGTTTGAATTCCTGCTGTATTCCATTTATTTTTGAATTATAAACTGTTTCCTCGGACAGCTCTTCTTTATGTAGCTCACTGTTGTAAATGGATAAAAAATAGTGTGGGCACTAGTAATGAGTGCCAGAAAAATTTTCTTATCCGGACAGGTTTTTTCAATTTTTTTTGGCAGGCCCATTGGTTCCTAGGGTTAAATTTTTACAGGCCAATCCAAATTTTAAAAAGCCATAACTAGAAAGTTTGTCAATCAATGTTGTAGTATAAGAATAATGTTTTTCCAGCAAGTTTATTCAAAAACACTCTTCAAAATCACAGTAGAAGCCTATATAATAGATCAATCATTTTGGATGCATTCTCAATCAAAGAAAGGATAACGCTTTTATTGCAATGTGAAACTTGGTAGAAAAATGCAGCTGCAAAGATTACATTTTTAGTTGCTACCACCAAAATCGATAGATTCGCTTAGCTTCATTCGAAAAATGATTAAAATTCACTTCCCTTGTATTTCATTTACTAAGTGCCAATTCCAGACATTCAAAACTGAATTTCCTGAGTTTTAGAGGAAAAGTCAAAAGGCTATTTCAAGTAGCTTGTTGGGCGCCATGCACCGAAAAATTCTGATTCTGAGGCTTCAAAAGCGTCAGAAAATTTTTTTCAGCACATTCTTCTGCAACTACTGATCATGATGTTTTTATCATTTGGTTGGAAGAAACATTCAAACAGTTTTCTTACGTTTTCGATTTGATTCATCTAGAGCCCGTAGTTTACTAATCATAATTATTCATGAGTGTTTTCAAACGTATACAGCATAAAAAAGCATAAAATTGCTCCAGACATGGATATCAGTAATGAATGTCAGCGCTTACCATCAGAAGAAATGTTTGAATGTTTAATTTTTCAGTGAATTCAATGTACTTTCAGTCATACCTGGGCAAAGCAAATTTTTTATGTAGCTACCCAATCCAAGTTTCTTTAGGTTGGTTGCCATTTTTCAAAACGGTTGTTTCAATATTTTTCATAAGTGCTTTTTCACTGCAAAATGCCCAATGACCATCAATTATATGCACACTTTCGAGCTTGCTTTGCATGTTCAATTAGTCAGCAGGTTGTGAAAATTATCCGCGAAAATAAAAATTTTGAATAGGTCAGATAATGCTGAGAATACAGCAGAATGAAAAAAAATCTGGAACGCAATAATCCGGATTTCCTACAAGTTCGACATTTATATCGACGACATAACTCTCTTTCCAGCGCACAGCGCTGGATAATTTTTCAGACTCCAATGCTGTATAATGAATTTCCATATGCGCATAATAATTCGAGTGCAAACGAAATATCCAAGACTGACAAACTCAGATCAATCGTTTTCCTGTGCTAGAGAATAGTGAATGGTTGCCAGAGCTAATGTTTTTTTTGTACACTCTTGGTATATACATATGAAAAATGAAAATCTTTTTACGAACAAAATTTTGTTTATACACAAAAAACTTATGAGTTTTGGGCTTATTTTTAGACAAAACTTTTTTCAGAAGAAATTTTCTCGCACTTGAATTTATGCTCTTCATACATAGCATGCACGTATAAGATACGATATTGAAAAATACAATTTTTTCATAAGCTTCTCATACAGCATGCTAGAGAACTTAGAATTCACGTTGTTTGTACGGCTGAACATAAATTTTCCTTTTAAAATCAAGATCATATGACTTGTTCATAAATATGCGTAAAAATGAATTTTAACCAACTATTATGTTATATGGCCAAAAAACATTGTCTGCACTCAGCAAACGCATTTTTAAAGCTTGCTTAGATGAACCAGTCCAAATAGCTATGAAAAACTATTTCTTTGTGCTTTACTGGTTTTAGAGCCTGGAAATTCTCAGACCAGTATATGCCGAAACTGCTTTGTACAAAAATCTCAACAAAATTTTGTACGGAATCAAAATTATTTGTCCCATACAAAAAACACTGAATAACCATTTGAATCATACTTTGCGCGAAGCACCAGATAGTTTTGTAAGAATTCACCTCTGCTGCCACCAAAAACACAGTTTTGACGAAGAGACAGTACTCACAGATTTCTGATTCGGTTTCATTTTGTTCCCTTTTTCTCATCGTATTTCTCTTTTCGTTTTGAATGCATTCGTACTGTGTTTCTTATACTTATATTTGCAACAACAAGAATCCCCTATTTATCACTAATTTTTGATGCCAGACGTCCCCCAATGTCGAAAATCTAGATAGGGATAAAATCGTATATTGTATAAGTAGTAAGTCCTTTTACCATTCCCAGTGTTACCTTTCTCTGCGTAAGGTCCCAGAGGTGTATATTTTGGTGGCTCCATGAATGCAACAGATCTACTAACAATGCTAGGCCGAGCCAGGAATTTTTCAAGGGGCCGGATCGAGGGAAAAAAATTCTGCGCCAGGAAAATTTCCAAGGTTTTACATTCTAGAAGGCTGGAAAAGGAATCTTCATAACAATGAAAAAATGAAAATAGCTCTAAATTTATTTAGTCTTAGAATGACGTTTTTATCGTTTTTCAATGCGGATTGCGAATGTTCACGTTTCAAAACGTTTGTAAGACTTCAAAAGAAGCGAGGGAATATACAAAATTTTGATAAATGATGAAAAATCTCTATTATTAGCAAAATATCGGCTCTTAACTAGTAAAAATGAGATAAAGTAATTCAGTTGATAGAAACTGCTGAAGGTTAATTAGTAGGTGGATGTATATATGCTAATGGTCGCGCCTGATCAATGACTGCTATACTCATGACCTGTGCGAAGTGTCGGAAAATTTTCAGCTTTGGAGCTTGTGTGAAATTCACCAAAATGCATCTTTTCGGCTTTGAAATCAAAAAAACTTTTTCCACAAAGAGAACCATGCCCAAATTTTTCTCCTCAAAAAATCCTATTTGAGGAAAAAAGACTGTACTCACTCCAAGTGAGATAAGAGAAAAAATAGTAAAGATTGTTGGAAAATCTCATTTATCGGAAAAATATTGACTTGGGAGTAATAATAAAAAAAGAGATGAGGTAGGTAATTCAGTTGATTGAAACTGTTGAAGATTAATTAGTAAGTGGAAGCAGATATGCTAATGGCCATGAAAAACAATGACTGCTAGTCATACATGTAACGGAGCTCCGAGGTCTGGGCCGGGGGGGGGGGGGTTGGAGCACTTTTTTGGGGCCGGGGGTCAGTAATTCCCAAAATTTTGGGGGGAGGGGTCCCTGAAAGAAAAAAAATTCGATTTTTTCCATGAAAAATATCCGAAAAACGGTTTAAAAAGTAGTAATTTTTGTCTAAAAAATGATAAAATATGTACTTATGGCGCGAAGCGCCGAGAAAATTGACGTTTTTGACCATTTTTTGTTCAAAAATTGACATTTTTCATAGAAAAAATGACATTTTTCAGTATTTTTCCGACTTAAACTATGGGGGTCCCTAGGGCTACCATATGGCTAGCCATATGATTGGAAAATCCTGGGGGGGGGGGTCGCCCAATGGCTAGCCATATGGTCGACGATTTCTGGGGGGGGGGGGGTTCCCATAGCACTTCCCCCCCCCCCCAATTACATGTATGCTGCTGCTAGTCATTAACAGGCATCGAGCGAGGGAAAATTTTGAGATTTTTCTCAGTGATAGACAATCTCAGTGACAATGCTCTGAGAGGGCGGGCGCCCCCGGTTCCCTAAATACTGCCTTGCTACAACGCATAATACAAGTCACTTATTTATCAGTATCTTGTCGCATAATACAAGTCACTTATTTATCAGTATCCAATTTCACATTTAGCTTGAAAATTAGTAGTTTCTTAAATTTGTTTGTTGGTGGTTGCTGACTCTATGATTAGTTTGTTGGATTTTCCCGAATCGATTGATTCTTCCCTGATTGGTTGGTTGGCTGACTTGATGGTTGACTTTGTTGGTTGTTTGTCAGGTTCAACTTCCAACCTGCTTGGTTGTAGGTACCTAAAATGTGCTTTTTTGGTCGACTACCTGATTGACTGCTTCATAAACTTGTTGGTTGCCTCATTAAATGAATTTGGTTAGTTGTATGACTCTCAGATTGATTGGTTGTTTAATAAATTGATCGTTTGCTTCTTAGATCAGTTGATTTGTTTCATATAGTAGTTGATTGCTTCCCAGATCAGTTGATTAGTTGACACGTTAGATTGGTCGGTTGGTTGTGTTCTGAATCACTTGGTTGTTGTTGATTCCTGGATTGGTTGGTTGAATATTCCCCAGATTCATTAGTTGCTTCCTATATATTAGGTGGTTGATTGCTTCCCAGATTAGTTGGTCGACCGCTTTCCAGATCTGTTGGTTGATTGTCTTCAAATTGCTTGATTGCTTCCCAGGTCAGTTTACTTGTTGCTTTCCAAATCACTTGGTTGGTTCTTTCGCGAATTGATTGATTGCTTCCCAGATCAGTTGGATGGTTGTTTCAAAAATTGGTTGGTTGTTCCCCATGTCGGTTTATTTTTTTCTTCCCAGATCAGTTGGTTGGTTGTTTCCCAAATCGGTTGATTGCTTCCCAGATCAGTTGGTTGCTTGATTCGCGGATTGGTTGGTTGTTTCCTAGATCAGTTGGTTGGTTGATTCGCAGATTGGTTGGTTGCTTCCTCAATCAGTTGGTTGGTTGTTTCACGAATCAGTTGGTTGCTTCTCAGATTAGTTGGTTGGTTGACTCACAGATTGGTTGATTAGTTGTTAACCAAATTGGTTGGTTGCTTACCAGATCAGTTGGTTGGTTACTTCCCAGATCAGTTGGTTGGCTGCTTGCCATATCAGTTCGCTGGTTGCTTCCCAGATCAGTTGGTTGATTGATTCGCAAATTGGTTGTTAGCTCCCTAAATCAGTTGGTGGATTGTTTCCCAAATCGGTTGGTTGCTTCCCATATTAGTTGGTTGCATGACTCACAGATCAGTTGATTTCCCAAATCGATTGATTGCTTCCCAGATCAGTTGGTTGGTCGCTTCCCAGATCAGTTAGTTGGTTGCTTCCCAGATCAGTTGGTTGGTTGTTCCTCAAGTTGGTTGGTTGCTTCCGGGATCAGTTGGTTGGTTGACTCACAAATGGATTGGTTTCTCTTCAGATCATTTGATTCGTTGTTTTTACAATTGGTTGGTTGCCTTACAGATCAGTTGGTAATTGGTTTGCTGACTTTATTTCTTTGCCTCTGCTGCCCTTTTTTCTTTCTTTCTCTCCTTTTTTCTTTCTCTGTTTTCTTTTTTCCTCTTTCCCCTTCTCTTCTCTCTCTCTTTCTGCTCTATAAAGTGCTGAATTTCTGGAGCCACAGACAGCCTCCAACGTTGCTACCAAACCAGACAACTCCATGGGGAGGGGTATGAGGGGGGTATTACCCCTACCTAAGGTCCTAAAAATTCATCACTGGGTGCTTAATTTTGAGGCAAAATGAAGTGTTTAGTGGACATTTAGCTACACTACCCTGCTAACTTTTAAAATTTGCCCCTACCTGAAAAATCTGACCTTGAGGACCTCTGTACCAAACCCAAAAACATAGCTACCTGGTGGCTCGGGTGGCCCGGCATTGCCCAGGTTATGCTTCCAGTAGAGCAAACTAAAATTCAAAAATAAGGCATGAAACAAAGAATTTGAATGGATTCCTCAGGCACCAAGCACCTCTGCCAGTTTCCCATGCTGACGATATCTCAATCATTTTTCATATGCTGTAGTTTTTGTTCAAATCCTGAAAGACAGCAAAACGATTTTGTGAAAATAATCCAGGGAAATCTTAATTTTCAACAATTATGTGAAAAAATACATGTTTTCCTGTCTTTGTTGAACTTTATTTGTTACAGATTTATTCCAATTGAAGAATACATTTGAATGATAGTGCAGTGTGTGCCAATCGCTACAACTCCCAAAATGTTGCTCAAATTTGATTGAGATTAGCACAATATGTTGGACATTAGTGCCTACAGATATGATGAAAAAATACTGGAACATTCTTCTGAAAGGTGTCCAGAAAGTGGTTCAAATGATTTGTTTGGCCTTTTTCCACTTCTTTCTATACACTTCAAGAAGCGTAAAACATGAAAAGTCCAACATTTAAAAAAAATTTTCAAATGTGGTATGTAAGACTGCACAATACATACCCAATTTTTGGGTATGATTTATTTTCAAGTTTTGATTTCTGAGGCCGTAATCCTCAGCGACTGCATCTTAACATGCATGTGAGAGAGACAGGTTCATTTAAAATCATATGGTTTGGTTGAGACATCATTAATGGATTCAAGCAGAGGTTCCCAAGGGCAGATTTCTAGGTAGGGGTAAAGTTGCAAGTTTGCATGGGTAGTGTAGCTAAATGTACACAAAACACGTCATTCTGTTTCAAAATTAGGCAATCATTGATCAATTTTTAGGACTTTAGGCTGGGGTAATACCCCCCTCATACTCCTCCCTATGGGGCAGTCTGGATTCAAGTCACTACTTCTTTCACAAAATACTAGTGACTAAGCATCTCCATAATTTTATTTTTTATGTATATATCAATATTTTAATAAATGTCTAGAATGGCTGGAAAACTGTTATTTGTGAAGTAAACTTGATTGCTGTAGATTTTAAATCTTAAGTCATTGTCATAATTATCTAAGCAATAAAGAGCTGATCTGTTAATTTTCATATTTCAGTAGTTGATTGATGTGTCATCACGTTCTTTAACATGGATATTTGTTTCTAGTCTAATGACTATTTTATACATCAGACCTGAATCAGAATTTAGAATTGTAACAATTTCTTCAGGTCTGGGTCAGGCCCAGGTCCAAGATTTAAAAAATATTTTTTCGGTTCCATTCCGGGTTCAGTTAGTGCTGCATGTCATTAATATATTTTTCATTTTTTCCCAATAATTTTTACCATTTCTTGAACCATTAATTGGACTTTCTGATGAAAAAAACTTGTTTTTCTGTGACCTCTGCCTTAAAATTTTGGACATCATTTACTTTCTGCCCTGAAAGATTCACATGAAGTCCCTCAGTTCAATGGGGTAAACATGCTATCATCCCCAGAAAAGCCCTGCTATAGACTCAAAAGTAGTAAAACCAAAAGCTGGGAAGTGCAACCAGACCAAAATCATGTTGTCAATTGTTTGAGTCTTTAGGAGTGGTTTTTTGGGCTGCTGGTTTTTGTGAAAAAATAATTTATTATATCAACTAAGAGTTGAGGTTGCCCTCAGCTGAAAATTTGATCTTGTAAATGCCTCTTTAAATAAAATTCTGATCTATATAAAAAAGGGGACAACACTGCTCATTTAATCTTTAATATTCTTTTGTTTTTTTCAGAATATACATATATTTCTTAACATGGAAAGTATCGAAGTTGTAAATCTTATAGCGAAATACTTGGACTTCACACAACTATGTATTGCCCAGCGAATAAATACTACATTCAACTTTTGCATAACAATCGAATTGCGCTCTCTAAAGTGTATAGATTTCAATCGTTTATTCACAGATGAATGTTATTATGGTCAAGTTTTCGATAAAATTTACGTTTATTGCCCAAATTTGTGCAAATTTCATCATTTTTTATCCGATTGGGATCATTGGAATTTTGATCAATCACGCGTCCTCCATATACTGAGGAATTTTAGTCGTCTGGACATTGGTCCAGATTTCGTACGAAAGTTTGGTCTGGGTGCAGCTCTAACTTTGATTGAACAAGCGGCTAACTTGCAGCAGTTATTTTTGGAGTTGTTCCAACATTATGTGGACAACATACATATTTGCCAATCCTTGACCAAATTGGTAATCACTTCTGGGTTTCAGCAAGGTTTACCACCATTATGGATAAACCTACCATTATTGTGTACAAATTTAAGGGCCTTGAATATAAAAATAGGCGTGCCTTTGAAGCCGGAACAAGTGGCGCAGTTATATGAATTGCTTGATGTCAATAGAAATCTCGAAGAATTGAAAGTCGGCCACCTTCAAGCTGATGATCTTCTGGCTCGCAAGTTATCGATGTTGCGAAATTTGAAAATTTTAGAATTGAGGATATACACCACTAGAAATCAGAGTAATTTCCTCCACTATTCTAAATCAACGAATGACTTATGTTTCTCTGTTTTGGAAGAGATTTGTATCATTGTTGTTCTTGGACCAGACCACAATAATTGCCCATTTGTTCAATTTTTATTGGCTAACAGCCCAGCCTTGAAGCGATGTTATGTTGACCTCTGCGGTAATTGGAATCTATACGAGCCATTATTAACATATATCCCTCACCCGGAGCAGATAGAGTGTTTACATATCCATAGAGATTGTTTGACACACTATCATTTATCTAGACTGATCAATTTGAGGCATTTCAATTATCGACAAATTAAATTGGAAGATGCCCAGATGATTGCCAGTTTACGGGATTTGAATTTGTAAGTATTTTATATTGATTTCGATTTTTGAAGCAAAAATATGTTAGTTCTCTATGTTTTCCCTCAATTCTAAAGAATATTTGAAACTTTTTTACTCTGCAGCTGCCAACAGTCACATTCATGTAGAAAAATGTTCATTATATCTAAATACATCTAATACCCATTAAAATGTTTTGAATAAGCCGAATTTGTTTGCAAACAGATTTTGTATACAGGTTTACATTAAATATTTTTCAGCTGGCAACTGTCTCACGATGGTTGGACAAATACCAGCACACTCACTATGGTATGTTCAAGTTCGCTGGAAGGTTTGTCCTTATACATTGGAATGGATGTTATTGATTGGATTGACATAGTCGTGAACAATTGTCCAAATTTGAAATATTTATGTACAAACCGCATTACTGGCGAGAAAATGCGTAAATTGTCAGAAAAGCTACATAACTTGAAATTTATGCAAATTCAATTTACCCCTGGGGACCCAGCATTTCTGACGACAGAAGATGTGATTTACGCTCTGGCAAATTTACCAAATTTGCAAGTTCTGATGATTGATCCAATCTTATACAGCTCATTATTAAGAGTTCCCAATATCAAGCAGTTATGCCTTCAAGGAAAACTGTTAATCGTCAAATCCAGACCCTTTTATCGCTCAGATGTCGATTTTATACGAAAATGGCTCAAAATTTGCACAGGTGTGTGTTGCACCTGGTGATCAACTGGAGCTCCAGCAAATTGAGGTGGTTCTTAAAATTCAGCACCTGAGCCAAAAGCATTGTTTTTGTAAACTTGAAGTTTTCATTTTCATGAAAGGACACTTACTTTGGACTAAAAACACTGATGCTTAACTTCAGTAAACTATAGCTCACTTTGGTAGTGTTAAGTCTCAGTGTAACAGTGTACAAAAATGGATTTTAGTTATAACATTAATCTTAAACAAAATGCAATCAAACTGTATTCTAACTTATTTTACAGTTTGAGCACTTTTTACTACTCGGTAGTATAAAAGTGTTGTATACAATATCCAGCTTTTGTCCATAGTTAGTAGTGCTTCATGCTGCAAATATTTCCAGCTAGGCACTGATTATCTATTATTCAGGTTATTCAGACAATTATTATAATAGTAACATATAATTAAGTTGCAGAAGAATGTGCTGAAAAAATTAATTTTCCGATGTTTTAGAGGCCTCAATTTTTTTGGGGGCTAGGCGCTGAACAAGTTACTTTAGCTAGCTTTATGTTTTCTCTTTAAAACTCAGGAAATTCGTTTTTAAAAGTCTGGAAATGAGGCCAAGTGAATGAAATACAGGGAAAGTAACTTTTCATCATTTTTCTGATGAAACTAAGCAAATTTATCAAATTTAGAGCGAACAACTATGAATGTATCTTTGTAGCCAATTGCAACCTAGATTTTGAAAAAATAACTCTGATGATTGACTTGAATAATGACTGATCTTATATGTTAGCCTTGTTATTCTGTGTTCGATTGAGAGTGTGTTGAAAATGATTGATTTGTTATGTTAGCTTCTTCTGTGATTTTGAAGAGTGTTTTTGAATAAATTTGTTGAAAAAACATTTTTTCATGCTCCCACATTTGTTGACAAACTTTTTAGTTTTGACTTTTTGAAATTTGGATTGTCCTGTAAAATTTTGACCTGAGGAGTCAATTGGCCTGTTGAGAAAAAATGAAAAAACCCTGTGATTGAGTCAGAAATTTAATGTATGTAACTTTTCCAAAAAAACCTGCTTTTTTGATGTATACCATTGTTTCTCCTGTAGTGCCCTTAACAATGTGTACATTTTTTCTACACAATAGCCACTTGGAAATGCTATCAAATGATGCATATTGTGTTTACACCACTTGCACTCTGTATTCACGTCATAGTCTAAACTCAGAAAATCATTTTTCTGAGTATGGTTCGAAATTCTATTGAAATCTTTTGAACTATGTGGTCCAAAAACTTGCGGTTTAGTTCAAGGCAAAGAGAACCAGTTGGGCTATAATATGCATAAAAGTTTTTGGGAAACCTAGGTATGCAAACATGATGGAAGTTTTGTGTATTTTGTCAAAATTGTTAATAACTTTATAATAAATCTTTAATTATCAAAAAATTACTTTAAAAAGGTGCTATAGATTCAATGAGAATAATTATACATATACTTAACGTGTAATGTTCATCACAGGTCATTTGAATTTCGAGTAAAAAGTTTAAACATGGGTTGAAAATTTTTCATCATTTTGTAACTTTTTTGTCAAGAAACTGCAACAACTTTTGAACATCCGCTTTCCTTGTTGTCTGAATAAACGTACCTGTCAGAGGAAGTTTTAGAATGGTAGTGTATAACTTATTCAGCTGGCATATCGCAGCATAGAGTTAAATTTGCATATTGAAATACTTTTAAATTTGCAAAAGCTCGTTTTAATCTTATTGCAATTTGAAAAATTTATAGCATTCGGCGAGTAATGGGACACTTTGAGTAGCGAGACACAATGATTGTTCAATATTCACTCCGTATGCTTCTATACAGGGCCGTAACCAGGATTTTCCCAAGGGGTGGGTAATGACCAGACCATATAAAATGTGCCTAAACTAAAAAAGTGAGGGCGCGCAGCGCCCGAGCTTCGGGCTGGGGGGTTTGGGGTGGCGCGCCTAAGCGCCCCCCAACGGGGTCTGGGGCGGAGCCCCGGAAACTTTGAAAAATACGCGTTTTATATGCTGAAGAAACATTAAAAATTAATGTTTTTGGACCACGTTTTTGTTATAATTTGCTGAAAAATGTGGCATAATCCAGCTTAAAACTACAATTATCTCATATTGAAACATTTCCACGACTCGTCAAAGACTTGAGGGACCCAATCAGACATTTCAACATCGACTGTATCAACTGCGTTGGTTTCGTCGTTATCAACTGCGCTGGTTTCGTCATTATCAACTGCGTTGATTTCGTCGTTCTCATCCGTTTCTGCTATGCTCGAATCATTATTTTCAACCGGACAATTATCGACATGATTTTTTTTTAAAAATACATCTAGACTAGTTTGATTTCGCTTCAGACTAGAATGATTGCGCTTCATTCTGAATTGAATACACTTTAAAAACTGTTAGAAAAATGAGTGGTGAACAATATTATTAAATAAAATAGTGATTCTATACACTATTGTTAACACACAAAACAATTGACAAAATTGAAAAATTTATTCAATCGCCAAGGGGTGGGTAATTACCCTCCCTACCACCCCCTTAAATACGGTCTTGCTTCTATACATACATGAACAACTTTCAACACAGTCTACTATGCCTTTTTAATACAATCAATTACCAAAATTTATCCACAGGTACTGGTGTTTCTCTGATTCTACCTGGGTAATTCGAGTACCCAGTGTGAAACTCTATTTGTTAGGCAGGAAGAAGATATCATGTCAACAAAATATTTATATACTAGTACACTATCAGGTGAATTGAACCTGAAAAATTTGTGTCCGTGAGGCATCCTGGATGCATCCAGGTCACGTCTTTAAGATGCATCCAGGTCGCTTCAAAGAAAACTTTGTTCATTCTTAATAATTGGCATTTATGCAATAACTGGCAATCATGGATTTTTCAGAATGTGTATGTGCACTTCGTTTGACCTTTCGTTCACATCTGGCAAATAATGTGTGCTTCTTCAGTAAGGTAAGAAAGAAGCATCGGCAGAATTCTTTGGTTCTGTGTGATACAAGCACATGGCCTGTCAATTTTATTGTCGGTACAGTATGCTGATCACGTCAGGGAGGCATCCAGCAAAGAAGGTCAATTTCATCTGGTAGTGTACTTGTATTTATGTAAAGTTACAGTGAATGAATTTGTCATCCTTCATTGATTCAGTAGATAATGTACTGTAGCATATATTTAGCAGCAAAAAACTATGTGTTTTGATGATGAAACATGAAAGGCAGACATACAGAAGATTTCGAGAAATTTTGCCCATATGAAATATTCGTAACTGAATATGATATGAGAAGAAATGAAAGTTGATGAATTGCATTTTGTATAAAACCAAAAAGGCATATTAAAAACTGTAGATAATAAACTGGCAGAGTGTAGAATCTTGACTCAGCACAATAGTTTCAAATTAAATTCATCATATACCTAGCTGTAATAAGTGACCAGCCACCATGATTTTATTTAAAAGTGTAACATTCATTTGAGTAACATGTGCTTAATATGTCATACCCTGGGTTTTTTGGCATTTTGCTAGGTTTGTACGTTAAAATCCATGAGTTTTTCTTAAAATTTTCAATAAATGTGTTCATTCACTGACTTCTTAAATACTTGCAGATAGCACCCAGGTTTAGCCGGGTACCTGAAACACCCAGATTACCGGGGTACCCTAAAAACAAGGCAGGGTGCTCAAATTTTCAGTATGTAGCAATGCTCAAGTCATCTTCTGGAAATGAATAGTTATATAGTTGAAAACAATATGGATCAAGCATGAACTCAAATTGTCAATTTTTGGCAATTAGGGTCGCTAAGTTTCCAGCTCCCAGCACCATCCTCAAGCCACTATTAAAATTGGACTGCCAGTTGATCATTTATTACACTGTACATTTTTGTTATCATTTATTTAGTTGAATTTTAGCCATATTTCTTTGTATGTGCTGATTTTTTGTACCATTGTAACGTCCGTGTCTGCTATAATTTTTCTCGTGAACCACTGAACCCAAAAAATTCCAAAGAAATCGGAAGACAGGTGACCTAGAGTCAATCAGCTGCAGTGCTTATCATTCTCATGAAAATCTTTTTGCATGTGCTGCTGTGGCTCATTTGAAAAAATGGACTATAAATGCAACATTAGGATATTTGATGTGAAAATTGTAGTTTCGCCTTTTGTTTATCATATATCCTCACTTGTTCATATGCAATTGTTTGTTACATTTTCATCTTTTTTGAAGTCTCTCATGCACATGTAATTAGTGCAAATGATGGAGCCTACCAATTTAAATATGTTGAGGCAACCTGATCCCATTGCTCGGGTCTGCAGTAAAAGTCAGGCTTAGTACAGGAGCTCAACCTAGAACCCTGTGGCTATTATTATCTGTATGCCCTAACCAGCATATCCTAGATCAACAAGAAAGGTGTGCTCAATTCCTAGTTGTGGTGTTTTCTGTGAATACTCTCATCGGATCAAGTGCAGATTTAGGGGGGTGGTGATGGGGCCGCCACCCATCCCCCCCAAACTCTTGAAATACAATTTTTTCTGTATACCTATAGGCAAATTCGAAAAACTTTTGGAAATTGTTTGGATTTTTTGGGAAAATACCGAATTTTGAGCACGGCCCCCCTCCTGATAAAAATTTATAGATCTGCCATTGCATCAGATGACTGACAAATTGATTCAGAAATAAAAGGTAAAGCGGATAGAATGTTTTTCTCTCATTCCATTTTCGCATGTATTTATTATCTTGCCCCCAATTCGCACACTTCAGACTGTATTTTTCCTTGTTTTTGGGTACTTTTGTTTATAATTGTGGGAAACATATCTTGTTTTGCACTTAAAATTTGCACAAAAATCATCAAAAAAACTACATAAAAAAATTTTAGGGGGTGTTTGACGATTTTTTTGCACCAAGGGACTGGCCATGGTCCAGGTAAGGGGCTTTACCCTCCAATTTGCATGTATGAACAGAGCTTGCTTTCAGCAGGTTTGCTTTTTGTCTGACAGCATTCTTGGCCAAGTGTGGAATACTGTTCCAGCCATACCTGAACAAACGTTTTGATTCATCTGGTACCAGCCGGCCGAAAGAGTTAGTTGGTGTAACATACCCGCTAACGCAGTACTGTAAATATATAACATACTGTATGTGATAGTCATTTATTAAATATTATTTCTTTTTCGTAATTTATCATCTCAAGGGCGTCTGGGATTCACACCTGAACATTCCTCTAAAATTACGTAAAGTACTTTATTTTGATCGGCTCACACCCCGGTAGCCCAATTAAGACGCCCCAATTAATTTGCACAAACCGCAGCTGGTCCCCTAGAACCTACACTAAACTACACATTCCACGGCTACCGTAATCCCCCATAAAAATCGTAAACAATACCTGCACACAGTAAAAGAAGTAGAAGCCCGGCCAGACAGTAGTCTCTAGTGCAACGGTAGCGACAGTCCCACAAAATATGTGTATACAGAGAAACAGATACAGGAAGCATGCACAGAAGCACAGAGGTGTGGCTAAGCCCACCATAGGAAGCAAGCAAAACATGAAAAGCATACAGCACTAGAACAGCATTAGATGGGCGTGACCAAATAAGCAAGAATAGTAAAGCAGGAAACAGTGATTGGCGGAAGAAGACAGACAGAAGCACGACCTCCCACAATGCCCAGGGAGTGGCCAAAACATCATATTTAAAGACAAGCAAAGCATGATTTTGTGATTATTCGTAATTTTCCGTTTTTCGATCCCCGCACCCCATTTTTTTGCAAGTGTTTTTATATTGCGAGCGAGCACCCCTTTTTTGGAAGCAGTTAAGCCGTTGTTGTAACTCACCGAGTTCCCCGTTTGTTGTTGTCGACGTCTCAAAGCAGCCAACGATTATTATTATCCGTATCGCCCTGTATTATCTGTCCCCTGTTCCGTCGTTGTAGGCTGTTTCGACCGTCCGTAATTGGATAAAGTAAAGTGCTTCACAAATCTGGTCGTTACATATTTTGGTGACTGTACCATACCATTAACCACTGGAACTCCCTGCCCCAAGTAGGTGTATCCTTTATCCGGGCATCCCAAAGCATTAGATAATACAGTAGTAATCATTTCCTACAGTAAGACAGATATTCATAGAAAGCAAACTGGAAACCCCCTCCAACAAAACATTAAGGGATACATTTGTACGAATACAGCGTGAAGCAAAAATTGTAGCATTTAAGCAGAAATCTCAGCGTAAACCAAGAATGATCCACCAAACGAAAGATCATTTAGGAGAAATCGTTAGAGAGCAGATAAACGATTTATTTTTGGAACATTTTCGTACCCTACACACACAATTGAATCAGAATACAGTAAACCCTACCCTAATAGAGGATCTAAGAACAGCAAACATTCATAATAACATGACAAATAATTTTTACACCAAACCTACAGTATTCAGGGGCGGTGTAACCGAACATTTTGGTGAATGGAATAGAAGATTAGAACAATTCATGGCACTCCAAGGCATGAAAGACATAAAGTTAAAGTTGGCATGTTTAGAGATTCATTTAGGGGGAGCCGCGTTAGCAAAATTCAGAAGTTTAGCCAATTCCAAAAACCCTCCCAACACATACGAGCAGTATAAGATCGCATTGCAGACCTTTTTCCCAAACAATCCAGATAATGAGCAACATCAACAATTTTTATGCAAGAGAAAACAAAAATGATCAGAAACAATAACTGAATTCTTGTTTGATCTAGAACACCTCACAACCCTCGCCTACCCGAACTTTAACACAGAGGCACGAGAAATGATCATAAAACCCCTTTTTGTAGGAGGCATGCAAAACGAAATCAGGGAAGCAATTAAGTGTAGATGATTCGCAACCCTAAAAGAAATGTCAGATGAAGCAGCTTACATTGAACAGCAGATTTTTAGAAATGAGCTAAAGTCCAACACCCTTCCATTTATACCCCCAAAACTGGGACCCTTCTTTTCCCTAATCAAAAATACAGACCAACAGGACCTTTTGCATCAATTAGAACAACAAGTAAAAGACTTACAGTTACAGATCAAACAAAAATCCCAACCTCCACAACAGAGTAACTACGACAGTTTAAGTAACAACACTTTCAGCACGAATAATGCTTACAGGAACAATACTACTCTTAAGCAACCCACATGCTATCAGTGTGGACAACTCGGACATGTAGCTCGCAATTGTAAATCAGTATGCACCTGAAAATCATGTGAAATTTGTTTTGGTAATAATCACAGTACGCGTGATTGCAAAAGCCGATGCATCCACTGCTCCCAGACAGGACATAGATCTGATAACTGCCTTTCAAAACCCTACTCAAATTTTCAATGTTTTCTATGCAAGGAGAGAGGTCATACAAGTAGGTACTGTTGAAATCAACAAAGTCGTAATATTCAAAATTGCATTGAGTACAGGCAGCCCCAACCCCCAATTGACATTGATGACCCTGCATTCTACTCAACGTTACCCGCCATAAATAACGACCCTCAGACTACTTTAGGAACTATAATGCCCACCACTCACTGCCGCAGTCAAAAGGAATAGGTCCTCGACCTGGACGTACCGGACTGGTGCACCATGTCACCACCCCTCACGCCTGAAGCCCACAAAATCGTAAAATTGCCGCCCACCATCTGGGCAGACTACAAAATCCCACAAAAACAGGACACCAAATCACCCACCGCCCTAGTTACACCCTCAAAAAATGGCGGTAACCTCCTGTCCCTTTCACACAGCCTAACCCCCCAACCTTACAGATTCCGCCCCTGCCAAACACTATTACTGACCCCAACAAGTAAGCAAATCCAAACCTCATCCCATGACTCAACTTCTAAAATTTTACAGACCATTCAGATTGCAAACCTACCACCCCCCAGCTCAAAACCGAACAACACCAAAAGCCGCCACGCCAAACCGGCCAGAACGGAAATATACAGTGCCCCACCGCCTCCACTAAAATACTATATTGGCCGTTCTATTGTATATTTTTATGCATAATAATCCCCACATCATGTAGTGCCCAATTTCAGATGTGTGGAACTTCATTGAGCGGTCACTCAGTCAGCATACCAAAACTTGTATCATGTATGCCCCCTTCTACAGTAGACAAACCAGTACAGACATTCCGAAAAATCTATATCCTCTCCACTAAACCTCACATTACAGATGCATACAAATGCAGTGTTGGCAAATGCAAAATTTGTACTAATACTGGATTTTTTGGCTCAAAAGGTATTGTTTTGGACCAAACCGAAATGCAAAATCTAACCCCGCACGTTTGTAAGGCAATCGTTATAGACAAAGAACATAACGGTCAAAAATTATACCAAACTCAATCAGGATTTTGGTCAACAAACAACTCCCAAAGCATAGAATAAACATAGTGTTGTACAGACCACTGTACGTCGGTCACTAACGTCATCATAGAAATAGGACAAATAGCATCATGGAATGGAGAATCTTTGACAGGTACATTAGGTGACCTGGGGTCATGCAAACCGACATCAGGCCATTGTGTAACAGCCGACGGGTCCATTATCTGGAATGAAACCCCATTCGAAAACCTATGCCCTTTTGAATACAAAAATACACATCCCATAAAACTGACACAAACCCACATGATAATAGAAGAGCTACATGGCGCATTCTCCATCAAAAACACACTCTTTTCGAACCCCAACTGCCCAGAAATTCAAGACAGTGTCCTAACCGAACAGGGCATTGTGGTACAGTTAGATAAAAGCACCCCACATCGTAATGCCTTTTTAATCCCAAAAACCAACGAAACTCATACTACACTCTACGATATTGATGATTCTGAACCGATTAACGCAAAACTAAACTATCTAGCAGATAAAATCAAGGAATTCAAGATCAAAATTTTCAAAAACATCTGGAGTGAATTATGCAGACAGGCACAGCATCACCTTGATCTAGTATGGAAAATCTTACGCCTAGATGCAACCCTTGGGGCGCGTGAATTCCTACAAGGAACGGACATAATAGCAGAATTAACAGGAGATGCCTTCACAGTCTGGCCCTGTAAGCAGGTAAACGCATCCAAAGTCTTTTACAACCATAAAATCAACGATACATGCTACAAACTTCTACCCATTCTTGTAGGAACCCAACTCATGTTTTCAAACCCAGGAGGAAACAATTTGACCCCTTTCTCACAAACTGTAGATTGCCATCAGATGCATGTAGCCCTTTACAAACAGAATAATACATGGGTCAGTGAAACAGGATCCCCGCATGTCACAAATCTACCTTTAGAAATCATCTGGAACCAAAATTTCTCCCTTTCCCATTTTAAAACACCCACAATTTTTCATGATCAACTCGCAACCATTTCAACCAACTTACTCTTTTTGAAGCAATACATTTACCAAACCCACACCCTTGAAAATGTTGTTAAAAAAACTCGTCAATTACACCGCCCAAATGTCTCTTAACTCAGATACAGTTTACAATATGATCTCAGGCAGCAGCCAAGCAATCAGAAATACCCTCTCTGGTGCCAGTCAAGGCATAGAACATGTAATAACCAGCACTACCCAAAGCCTCACAGACGGATTAAATAATCTACTCAAGGGACCCTTGCAAATCATTATCAACCTTGCTGTTATTACTGTAGTCATTGCAGGCGTTTTTTACTCTTTTCTAATCCTACGAAAATATTTCCCCTACCCAAAGCATCATTTTACAAATGAACATACGTACAACTACCATCACACAACAGACGTTTAAATGAGACCATTCCCCCATCATTTGGTCATGCTCTCTTAGAATTAGCTAATCGTCGTGGGGCACAAATGCAGGAGAAATACATCCTTGTCGATATGGATACCCCCAGAACTCCTCCAATCAAACTCATTAATCAAATCCATCAATCTGGATCAAATAAGCCACCCCAGAATGTGCCTGAGAAACATACCCCTCACATTCCGATCACACTTAACCGCAAACTAATTACAAAAGGCATGATTGATACTGGTGCAGTATACTCACTCTTTGATTCGCAAATCCCTCAAATCTTACAGCTAGACATGAAACCCCCACTAGTCCAAGCAAAAGCAGCAAATAATCTTCCGATTCACTTTGTAGGAACCACTTTTGTTACAGTAACAGCCCAAACTGTCCAGGAAACAATAATGGTCCATGTCCAAAAAGACTGCACAGCAGATGTCCTCCTAGGCAAAAACTCAGTCGATTTTCAGAATACACTATCAACAATCAGAAGTCCCAGGTCAAATTTGGCAATGTCATACTACCTTGTGATGGCCTAGAATGAAGTGCCCTTTCGACCCGTGGTGGAACCTACTTAGGCAAAAAACTAGAATTACCACCCCGTACAGTCATCAAATTTACTGTCCCCCAGCCCAAATCATACTTACAAGTTAAACAGCTTGAATTTACTCCAAAACCCAAACAGAATGCCAAAGTTCATTTCGCAGCTTGTGTTTCTGAAAACCAAAAAAGTTGCATACGCATATCAGTCTTAAACACACAAGACACAGTCCAAACTCTCTACCCTGGAACATGCATCCGTACAGTCTCATGTTATATCCCAAAACAAGATGCTCCCGCTAAAGTAACTCCCTCGACGCAAAACCAGCCAAACCATTTTGACACATTCACATGGTTAAAAGAAAACGTTAACTTAACCTCCAGTGACCTTACAGAAGCAGAAAAAACCCAACTTCTATGAGCCCCATCAAAATACCACACGTTATATGCTAAATCCGAAATGGACATAGGTAGAACCACCCTTGTTTCACATACAATTGACACCAATGGCTCCCAACCCGTACATAGACACCTTTTTCGGACTTCCCCAAAGGAAAAGCAAATCATACAAGCAGAAGTTGAGCAACTCCCAGCAGCAGGTGTCATAAGCCAGAGCAATTTTCCATAGTGCACCAATACAGATTTAGTCCCCAAAAAAGATGGAGGCCATCATTTATGCATTGATTTTAGAGGCCTCAATAAAGTCACAAAAAAAGATACCTACCCCTTGCCCCGCATAGACGAAATTCTGGACACCCTGCGTGGAATGAAATACTTCACGTCCCTTGACCAATCCAATGCCTATTATTCCATTCCCATTGCAGAAGCAGACAGAGAAGAGCAGTCTTTAATTGCTCAGCTGGACAATACCAGTTTAATTACCTCCCCTTTGGCCTCACTAACGCCCCAGCCACATTCTAAAAGCTCATGGATGTTATCCTTTCGGGATTGCAATGGAACACCTGCCTTGTCTACCTCGATGATGTTTTAGTCTTTGCAGACTCCCATGCCCAAATGCTAGAATGTTTAGACAATATTCTCAATCCTTTTTCTAAAGCAGGTCTTAAGCTAAACATACAAAAATGTAAATTTTACCAGCCCCACGTCGAATACTTAGGCCATGTCATTTCTCAGCAAGGCATTTCACCAGACCCCAATAAGGTACAGTCCATTTATGACATCCCACCCCCAAAAGCCCCAAAGAAGTTAAATCATTCCTTGGCCTACCCTCTTATTATCGCAGGTTCATCCCAAATTGCTCCCAAATTTCCAGTCCCCTCACATCGCTACTCAAAAAAAACTCCGAATTTTCCTGGGGGCCTGAACAACAAAATGCATTCACTAAACTCAAAGAGCTCGTAATTCGTGCCCCAATACTGCAGCATCCTGATTTCACAAAGCCGTTCATTTTGCAAACTGATACCTCAAAACTTGGAATTGGCGCCATTCTCAGCCAATTAGACAGTAAAGGTCAGAATCGCCCAATCTCTTTCGGGAGCCACACATTGAAACCCGCAGAACACAATTACCCAATAACTGAGTTGTGAACCCTTGCAGTAGTTGAGTTTATGAAGTATTTCTGCCCCTATCTTTCCAGCAACACATTATTGTACACACTGACCACACTGCAGTTCAGGCAGTCTTACAGAAGGAAAACCTGTCCCCTCGCATTGCCCGCAGGGGATTAGCCCTCTCTGGTATTCAGCTAGACATTTGACCTAAGAAAGGCACTACTAACGGCAACGCAGATGCTATTTCCCATTTCCCCCCAGCGACAGCGAAGCAATCCTTTGATATTGAGCAACTAGAAACCCGCCCTGAAATATCCACCATCAATTCTGTTCTTGAGGCCGGAGCAACTGAACAAGAAGAGCAACAGAAAAATTTTGCTGAACTTCAACGCACTGATGCAACTGTCAAAAGTATTTTAGCAAAAATCGCCAAAAAAAAAACCCCTTACTATGATCAAATTCGCAGTGCATCAGAACATCCTCTTTCGTATAGTCAACAAACAGGCAAAACTATACATCCCAAAGTCACAAGTCCAGCATGCCATCGCCTCACATCATGACAGCAAATTCACAGGTCATTTTGCTGGCTGGAAAACTCTACACTTGCTCCAGCAAAAATATTTTTGGCCCCAAATGAGCCCTGATATCAAACGGTATTGCAAAACTTGCCACCCATGCCAGACACAGAAAGCCCTCTGGCACAAAATACATGCGAATCTGGTACCAATTCAGCGGACTGGCCCATTTGATAAAGTCCGTGTGTATTGCATGGGGCCTTTACCCCTCACTGAAGATGGCAACTGATTCATTGTCGTCTTCATCGATTATTTCACCAAGTATGTGGAGGCATTCCTGACCCCTGATATCACTGCAGCCACTATGGCCAAATTATTCGTAACCAAAATTGTTTGCCGTCATGGCTCCCCAAAAATCATCCATTGTGATCGTGGCTCTGATTTTGTATCGGATCTCTTTTCAGGTATCACTAGCTTATGCAATACTCAGAAAAATCAAAATTCGCCCCAATTAATTTGAACAAACGGCAGCTGGTCCCCTAGAACCTACACTAAACTACACATTCCACGGCTACTGTAATCCCCCATAAAAATCGTAAACAATACCTGCACACAGTAAAAGAAGTAGAAGCCCCGCCAGACAGTAGTCTTAAGTGCACCGGTAGCAACAGTCCCACAAAACATGTGTATACAGAGAAACAGATACAGGAAGCATGCACAGAAGCACAGAGGTGTGGCTAAGCCCACCATAGGAAGCAAGCAAAACACAAAAAGCATACAGTACTAGGAAAGCATTAGATGGGCCTGACCAAATAAGCAAGAATAGTAAAGTAGAAAGCGGCGATTGGCGGAAGAAGACAGACAGAAGCAAGACCCTCCAGGGACGCCCAGGGAGTGGTCAAAACATTGTATTTAAAGAGAAGCAAAGCGTGATTTTGTGATTATTCGTAATTTTCCATTTTTTGATTCCCGCGCCCCATTTCATTTGCAAGCGTTTTTATATTGCGAGCGAGCACCCTTTTTTCAGAAGCAGTTAAGCCATTGTTGTAACTCGCCACGTTTCCCGGCGAGTTACGTTAGCCGTCGATTATTATTATTCGTATCGCCCCATATTATCCATCCCCCATTCCGTCGTTGTACGCTGTTTCAACCATCCGTAATTGGATAAAGTAAAGTGCTTCACAAATCTGGTCATTACATTGGCTGCTGAATTGTTTTGGTGTTCGCCATGCCAAACAAGGGTAGGGGACCATCTGCATAGTAGACTTATCTTGTAGAAGATGGATTGAATGCGATCAAATTCGATTTTCAAGCTTAATCCAAACTCTGCACATTTTTAGGGCATACCAGTACATATCCGATGAACCTGGAACCTATAAAGCCAGAGGAAAAAAATTATGCCCCGAAATCTAAAATATTATGAGAACCCCAAAAAGTGAATTTTTGTGCATCATTTTAAAAAGTCTAAATGTCAAAATTTTCTGGTACATAGCACCGGTGTTCATTTATCATTTTATCACTCTGTTAATGTTATAAATTATGATAGTTATAGGCAGATTAAAATAGGAAAAATCATTGTGCTGAAAATTTTGCAGTATGCTTTGGCTTTACTTTTTACCATATTACGAACGAATCACTAATGATTTTTGCTCGACAATAACTGGAAATAATGAAAAATCGAGTAAATTCATGCTACTCATCTTCTTGAACAGTCATATCACCATTGAGTCATGCATAAATGTTTCACTGGATTCCATTGGTGGTCAGTGGTCATGATGGTTAATTCTCCATCGATTGTTTCTATTTCTCCTCAATGTTTGATTAATTCATTTTTTGGTTGATTGCTTGATTTTCTTGTTGACCAGTTAGTTAGTTGAGATTGGTTCATTGATTCTCTGGTAGATTGATTGATTTAATGATTAGTTGATTCACTTACTCCCTGACTGATTGATTGGCTAATTGATTCACTGGTATTTGCGTTGATTCCCTGATTGGCTGGCTGGCTGAATCCTTGGTCGGTTGATTGATTCCCTGATTGATTGGTTGGTCGATTTACTGATTCCCTGGTTGACTAGTTGACTTCCTTATTTGTTGGTTAGTTGATTCATTGAATTTCGCCTTGGCTGCATGATTCCCTGATTGTTTAGTTGGTTGCTTCCCTGCTTGGTTGGCTGGTTCATTATATCATGTTTGGCCAGTCAACTTCCTGATCGGTTTATTGGTTAATTCCCTGATTGGTTGCTTCACTGATTCCCTGATTGTCTGGTTGGTTGACCCTGATTGGTTGTGTAACGTACATGCTAAGGCATTAATGTAAGTATATGGCGTACACTATGTGATATTCATTAGTAAATATAAATTCATTTTATTAATCTATTGTCTCAAGTGTGTCTGGAATTCACACCCAAATATTCCCACAAATTTATGTGAAGCACTCTGTTTTGATCGTCCCTCACCCCATTGACCCACTTAAACCCGTACATAATTATTTGCACATTGGCACCTGGCCCTCATAATGCACATGAAAAAATACATTCTGTAGGTACAATAATTCCCCCCAGACCCGTAAACACACCTGCCCATGTAGAAAATACAGAAACCCCAATCCAGACACAAGATTTAGGAGGAATGCATGGAAAACCAAAAAACACATGAAAAACTAAAAACACATAGGCGCAGCAAAGCATATTGTAGATTAAAGGCATGTAAGCGTGGAAATTAAGAGTAAATTAAAGCAAAAGGCGTGGCTAAAGATGCATACAGTAGGCAGAAACAGGTAAGCGAAGCAGCGATTGGTTAGGCGAGCCGACAGAAGCGGACCTCCCACGATGCGAGGGCGTGGATCAAAGAATCGGTATAAAAGACAGGAAAACCCAGAAGAAGACAGATTTTATTAAGATTTATGTAAATTTTGTAAAAGCATTTTATGCGGGACGTGTCGTGAAGCAAAAAGCATATTTTATACTCGAACGGATCTTTCGTTTATTACTCATTGTCATTATCACCATTGTTTGGGACCAAGTAAAAGTACACTTAGAAATCTGGTCGTTACAGTTGTCTGGTTTATTGATATCCAGGTTGGCTAGTCGACTTGATTAGTTTTTTGGTTGATTCCATGATTGATGGGTTGGTTGATTCGGTGATTGGTGGGTTGGTTGATTCCTTGATTGATGAGTTGGTTGCTTCACTGATTCTCATATTGTTTGGTAGGTTGTTTGCCTGGTTTTTTCTCTTATTGCTTCCTTGATTTCCCAGTTTATTGGTTTATTTCCTGATCGTTTGTTTGGTTGTTTTCCTAATTGGTTGGTTTGTTCATTAATTCCCTGATTGGTTCATAGGTTTACTGGTTAGTAGACTCACTGATTATCTCACTGGTTAGCTAGTTAATAGCTCAGTTGCTTGGTTCCGAAATGTGATTTTGTCTCAATTAAAATCCGTTCAGACACAAAACATGATCTAGTGCTGAGAATCAAGCCATCTAGCACTGAGATCACCTCATCTGGTACCGAGTTGTGAGATCACGTCCTCTGGTGCCGAGTTGCGTCCAGGTATGGTTCCAGCAAAGCAGTATTTCACAATGTTGCAGAATGGCGTTTCACAGAACAAAAAAAATGGAACAAAAAAGAAATCAAACATGAAACGAAAATAGGAATTAAAACAATCAGGCATTCTGTTCCAGAGCAGAATGCTGTTCCCACATTTTCGAATGGGAATAAAATGGAAATAAATTTTGTTCTGCTTGATTTTGTGTAGTTTTAACAAGCAATTCTTGTGTATTTCCATATCACTTGTAAAAAGTTTTGATCCCTATGGTTGTATATTTTTTTTTTGTCGAACCATATTCCAGGTTCTAACGGCATTCCAGAGAATGATATTAAAAAATGGAACAAAAAGAATGGGAATGGAACAAAATTGAATGCAGAACAAAAATTTGAATGTGGAACCAAGTTTTTTTGACATTTTATTCTAGAATGGAAAGATGCTCCAATTTTTGGGGATGATTAGAACAGGAACGGAACAAAAATGAAAGTTGGAACAAAATAAGGACTGGAATGGGAATGAAAATTAAAATTTTTTGGTTTGGCCAACTCTGCCTCACAGGCAGGTTTTGTTCATTGACCTACTGCATAAATGGAGTAGACTCACCTCTTCATTCGCCATACAACGACTGAGTGGTCCTGGGCAACAAGCGTTTCAAGCTTGCCTACATACTTTATCAACTGGTAATGAAGAAAGGCTGTGTCTGCCTCAACTAGCTAACAGAAAAATTTTTTGAAGAACACTCTTGGAAAATGACACTTCGGTGCCAAGTAGTCTGGCTTTATAAAGTGCCCCTCAAACAGTGTCCCTTTCAAAGCAAAAAGTTGTTACTTTCAGCATGTTGGGGTAAAATAAATCAAAAGGTTCACAAGACTTGATGTTCCCGGGCCATCTCTATTCCAAGTACTGACCCAGACCAATGATGCTTGATTTGTCAGATCACACGAGATATCACTCAGTCTGCAATTAGCAAGGCCGATGGTGCTCCGTCAGCAATGCCGCAGCCCGAATTGTCACTCTGTCCACACTGATATACTAAAGCGCACCAGCATAGGAGTCCATGCAGATGGGAGGGTGAGGCTGGCCACTACCTTCTGAAAATTGGGGACCGAAGGTCTAACTAATCCTGGGGAGGACACAAAATGGCAAAAACATAACATGGCAGGTGAAAAAGAACGAACTATCAGTTTTGGCTTGGGATAGAACATTCTGGGATGGATGAGAGAGTTGTAGTGGGAAATCTGATTGGCAGTGGAAACCAAATGGCAGTGCCAGCGGGAGTTAAACATCTATGGCAGAGCCAGCTCAGTACGTTGTTCTGACCTTGTGAAGAAATCGAAAGTCAAAGGTGGCAGGGCCAGTAGAGTATTCTGCAGCAGAGCCAGTGGAGTTGAAGATTGTTGTTGAGCACTGTGATTGGGCGGGTGACCATTGAACACAGTTGACATTGGAGAAGGTGATCAATACAAAACAAACAAGCAAATGAAAGATAAATACAAGGAAACAGTGAGAAATATGAGTATACTACACAGTTAACAGATGAAAAATTTTTGGGGCGATTTAATGGCTATATTTATGTTATGAATTTGGACCAAGAATGTGGATAGATTCTGAATTGAAAGTGAAAATTTCTGGGAAAAACTAAACTGTAATCAGCTCCTTGTTGCCGATTATAATCTTTCATATGGGAGTCAAGTCGAATTTTGGTTTTGAATAGTGTTCAACCATTGTAAGATGGCGTCCAAGCAGTGGGAGATGCATAGCAAATCAAATCAATGATACAGATGTAGTGGTCAGTGACTGAGATAGAAACTGACCAAGCTCCTAAAAAAACGATCAATTGATCACAAAGGTTTGTGCCGGAAAGGATATCCAATGGCTGTGGCTTAAATTAGTCATCATTATCCAAACTGTTATAAGAGAAGAGCAGCAGGAACAGTTGGCAAAGAATCCGAAAGTTCGAGCCAGCTCCATAGTTATATACCAAGAATTGAGTGCATTCAAAAATTTAGAATAGTGGTGCGACACCATAGAAGTGAACTATGGGGTGGTCTTTGCACACACTAATGGAATGAAATCTAGATTTTTAGTTTGAGAAGAAAAATATAATTTTTCAGACTGGAAGAGATTGAAAAATTGAAAAAACAAAGTACTTACTCAGTGGCAGCAATATTGGGTATGAATTCACCAAGATTGGAGCGGTCTGGCCATTCCCAAAGGTCCCACGTGGGCGAGGCATTGAAAAGAAGGTATGTGGCACCAGTCGAGGCAGCAGCGAACCATGGGGTCAAAAATTGCATGAGCTAGGCCATGGGCGAATGTTGCAATGATGGCTGACCACTGATCTTCCTGTTTGCTTCTGTGGCGAGGATGAGTCAAATGGCAACCCAAGGTTATGGGGCAAGTGAAAACATGCATATTTGAAGAGGATAAATAAGAAAAAAATTGAAAATTTTCGACAAACCTTAGAGGTCCCTTCTATCAAAGAGATTAAGCTCCAGTTGAGCTGCAGCTTAAGCTGTGTTATACCATTTCCTTTAAGGTGCGGCTCAGCACTCAATGCAGTGCACAGAAGAAAGACTAGAGTTTGCATTGAACAGTCTTCCTAGTGGAGAAAAAAGGTTATGCATTTTATTTGATGTGATTTACTAAATTTGAGCTATTCTGCAAGGAGTAGAAAATCTAAATTGTCAGGAAAAACTGAGTTTTGTAGATCGAAAACTAAAAATTAGATTTTTTTCGACTGAGTGTGTAGTCTTTTTTAAAGAAAAACCGTCCTTGTCACATTTTTTGACAGTCTCACTTTCTAAATTTTAAAATTCGGCGAAAAAGTTATCCTGCAAAATATTGCGTTTACACACTGACAAATTTTTTGTGCAAGTGATTGCGTCCCTTGAATTCCCTATAGTCAGAAACCCCTTCCCTCAAAAATTGCACGTGCAAAGCGATCGGGTCTATTGAATTCTCTGTAGTCAAGAATTCAATAAGCACAATCACTTTACACAGAGCTTCCTTCCACCAAAAAGACTATAGAAAAGTCGTTTGTTTGCACTCGGAATAATTTTGTGTGTAAAGTGACAGCATGCATTGAATAATCTCCGGCCCAGAATCCTTTCCCCCAAAAAATCCCGGAACACGCTTGTTTACACCCGAGATAATTTTTGTTTGTGTAAAATGATGGCATTGATTGAATCCCTGCCCCCGGGAAAACCCTTCCCAACAAAGAGGCGCAGAAATTCGTTTATTTACATTGGGGATAATTTTTTGTGTCCATCCAATTCTCCATAGCCGAAAACCCCTTCCCAACAAATCGTAGGAATACAGTTTGTTTACACATAAGATAATTTTTGTCTAAAAAGTGATTGCATCTATTAAATTCACTGTGGTCGAAAATCTTTTCCAAGATAAAACTATTAAAACTCCTTCCACCAAAAAATTACTAAAATATGCTTGTTTACACTCAGGTCAATTTTTTGTGTAAAGTGAGCGTGTCTATTGAATTTTCAGTAGTCAAAAACCCCTTCCAACAATAAATCGGATAAATTCGTCTCTTTACACTTGGGATAATTTTTAAGTGTAAATTGACCGCATCCATTGAATAACCACTGGTCAGAAACGTCTTACACCAGAAAATCACAAAAATATGCCTGTTTACACTCAGAGTAATATTTTTGTGCAAAGTGATCACATCCATTGAATTCATAATGGTCAAAAACCTCTTCTGGAAAAAGACCCCAGAAATACCTTTGTTTTACACGCAGGATAATTTTTTTGTGTAGAGTGACTGGGTCCATTGAATTCCTTGTGGTTGAAAACTCCTTGCACCAAAAAATCGTCGGAATAGGCTTGTTTACACTCTTTACTTTTTACTCTTTTGTGTGACGTGACTGCAACCATTGAATTCTCCGTAGCCGAAAAGCCCTCCTCATCAAAAATCGCAGAAATACATTTGTTTACATTTAGAATAATTTTTTGTGTAAAGTGACTGCATTCATTGAATTCCCCACAGTCAAAAACCTCTTGCACAAAAAAATTATAAAAATACGTTTGTTTACCCCAGGGATATTTTTCTGTGTGAAGTGACCACATCCATTGAATTCCCCATGATCGAAAGCCCTAACACCCCAAAAATTCCAAAACTACGGGTTCAATTGAAACTGGAAAAAATTCTGGTGCCGCAGTACATCATGCTGCAAAAAAATCATTTTTTTGAAGGTGTAAGTATTATATAACAAAATTGAGGAATTTGGCAGTTCCCGGGACTTTGGACAACCATATAATTGGATTGAGGCCATATTTTGAAAAAATGAAAAATCACATTTGAGATTGCATCCCCAAGATGCTTAGGCCGAAGTATGGAGCTTAAATATAGCACACCCATTGTGGGGCATGTTGGGACTGGGGGTCCATAAAAAGTGTGTTTTTTGCATGTTTTTGGGGCCCCACGGAGCACCACTTGCAGATGGGTGTCACTATTCAGTGGAATCCACATGTGGATGTGAATGGCAGATATGGTCTAATCGGCGGATGGGGATATTGCTGGCGGATATATATCCACTCTTTTTTTGCGGATATTTATGTCTAATCAGCAGATATGTTTAGCGGATTGCAGATATTTTGTTCTAAAATTTCTAATGTGTTGTCATAGTTGTCAACTTTTTTGGCAGATATGCACGTCTAATCAGCAGATATGGTGCTAGATGGGGGACACATATCCGCCATCCGCACAACATCTAATCAATAGATATGTAGTGTGAATATGTGGATATCAAAATATGTACATATGTCTGATTATTGGGAGTCGACTTCAAATAATGAAAAAGTTTGCTCAAAATTGTAAAAGGATTGAACAACCATGAGGTTTATTTCAATTAGAACAGATAGAACAGTTGCTGAGTCCTTGACTAAAACATCGAATAAAGCAGGGACATGTTCAATTCCTGTTTGGTTGTTCAAGTCCTAATGGGCCTTTATCTGTCAAAGATTATAAACATGAGAAAAGCACTTAAACATCATGTCTTTGGGAGAACATAGAATAAATGCTAAAAAACTTAGTCAAGGCGGTAAAAGCCAAAATGTTTGTGCTCGTCACATTTTGTTTTTGCATTCATTGATATATGATAGGACAGTTCCTAAGTCGATGCGTTGATATATTTTCCTTGCTTTGTTCAAATCCTACTGAGACTATTTACCTCACATGTATATAAACAAGAGGTAAATGTTGAAACGTCAAATGTAGGGGTTAACACAGAATAAAATAAAGAATAAAAGTGTGTCTATTAAAAAATGTAGGCTGATTGCCAAATGGATTGAATTACTGCCAGGTTAGGTATATGGCATGTCTGTTAAAAAAAGTAACCTAAACTGTAAAAGGTTTGAACAACCTCCAGGGTTGAATGAACAATGGAATATTTAGGTAAACCATTTAAGGTCATTTTTGATAGGACAGTCGTTGAATCGTCGATAATCCTGTTTTGTTAATTCAAACCCTAATGAGTTCTATCAGCCACAGGTACATAAAGTAAAGAAAACTGTTGAAACATCACATCTACAGTAAGACAAAGAATTGAAGCATTTTTGGTGTACTACATTTGAAATGACGTTTAAGCATTAAAATTTTTGGTTATTATTAAATTAAATTATTTATATGTATATGGTATATTAGATAACCTATCATATAAGCCAAATAATCAAAAAACAGAGTTTCAATTCCTATTTTAATCAATTGTCATATCCGCCGATTATATCTGCCGATTAGGGTTTTGCATCCCTAATTGGCAGATATAATCAGTGGATATAATCAGTGAATATAATTGCCATATATAATTGGTCTATATCAATTAGATTCATCGTTTTTTCTTTTGAAACATCGTACTGCCATCGTAACAATTTATCTATCATTGTGATGTATAAATAGCTCATTAACCCGTAACTTTTATTTTTCAATGGGAAAAATGAAAATATATACATGTCCACTTTCTGTGCAATCATGATAGAACAGTCACTAAAGCTTTGAAAACAAAGTTTAGCCTGTTCCATTTTTGTAATTATTCCAAATTACTTTTTAGTTTTTCCAGATTTTCTTTTTCAGTTGTATATTAATAAATCCATTTTAATCAAAAATTGTGCCTAATTGTTTAAAATGGAATAAATGTGTTTGGAGGTTTGTCAAACTGCAAAAGGTTTGAACAACCTCCAGGTTCCAATGAACAACCAAATAGTTAGCTAAACCATTCAATGTCATTTTTGATAGAACAGTCGTTAAATCGTCGATAATCCTGTTTTGTTGGTTCAAATCCGGATGAGACCATTTCGGCCACATGTATATAAAGATGAGAAAACTGTTGAAACATCACATCTACAGGACGAGATGGAATAAAAACATTTATATCAAAAAATCTAGTGTAGACTGTAAATGGATTGAACTTCCACTAGGTTAGATAAATATTTTCTATGCTCCTGTAATCTACAAACTGATAGAACAATTGTTAAGTCATTAATATTAACTTCCTGTTTGGTAAATTCAAATCCTGATTAGGCGATTTTGGCCACATTTATATAAAGGTGAGAAAACGTGTTTAACTTCATATCTATAGGAAGACAAAGAATAAAAGCATTTCTGTTAAAAAATGTAACCTAAACTGCAAAAGGTTTGAACAACCTCCAGGTTTCAAAGAAGGAATAATTATGTAGACAATCCAATTTCATTTTGGATAGATAGAACAGTCCTTAAATCGTCAATAATCTTGTTTTGTTATTTCAAACCCTAATGAGTTCTATTGGCCACATGTATATAAAGAAGAGAAAACTGTTGAAACATCCTACGTATGGAGAGACAAAGAATAAATGCATCTCTTATTCAAAAATGTAGCTGACTGGAATCAAAAAAAGTTAAATTAAAAAATTAAAAATGATTAAAATACATTTATTACTACTGAAAAATGTAGCCTAAACAATTAAACAACTTATGAATGAAATAGAATATATTTATTACTCTTATTTGAGCAAACATAAACCAGTTTTGTGTCAACTAACCATTTATATTTACCTAGAAATTTCCTATATATTGGTCTCGTTAGTTCCATATATTTTCACAATATTCACATTTATTTTGAATGCATATGTTTCGAATAATACCAACAATGCAAAAAGTGTAAAAGGATAGAACAGTCATTAGGTCTTCTTTATATAGCTATGCATCCATTTTCTTCTATGAGATCCATTCAAATTCATGTCCTTAAGAGGCAATTTGTTTCACTTGTATATTAACATAGCAAAGTCATGAAATCTCTTCTGTATGGTGTGGCACTTTATGAATTCATGTTTGCAAAACATTTAGTTCAAAATGTAAAAGGGTTGAACAATGGCCAGGTCAGATAAACTTTTTCAATGTTTCCCTAATTGATAACTTGATATTATCATAAGCGGCAAATTCCAAAATAGGCGATTGATAGAACAGCTGTTAAGTCAATGATATTATTTTCCTGTTTCGTTTGTTCAAATCCTAATGATTTTAACTTTTATTCCTATATAAACAGGAGAAAAGTGTTGAAACATCATATGTACTGGTTAACACTGAATAAAAGCATGTCTATTAAAAATTTTGACCTAAACTTCAAAAGGATTGAACAACCATCAGGTCAGATAAATTATCTCTGTATTGACGTAATGGCAATACCCGATAGAGGAGCTGTTAACTCGTTGATATTATACTCCTGTTTTGTGTGTTCAATTCATAATGAGGCTATATCACCCATGTGTATATGAAGAGGAGAAAACCAGTGTAATTTCATATCTATGGATAGACAAAGAATAAATGCATATATATTAAAAAATTTAGCCGAAAATGTAAAAGGATTGAACAACTGCCAGGTCACATTATCGTTATTGCCATAATCGGCAAATGATAGAACAGCTGTTAAATTGTTGATAATATTTTCCTGTTTGGTCTGTTCAAATCCTAATGATTTTAAGTTTTCACGTGTATATAAACAGGAGAAAAGTGTTGAAATATTGTATGTATGGGTTAACACTGAGTAAAAGCATGTCTATTAAAAAGTTTGACCTAAACTGCAAAAGGATTCACTGTTACCATAATCCACAAAATAAACTGATAGAACAGTTGTTAAGTCGTTAATATTAAATTGCTCTTTGGTTTGTTCAAATCCTAATAGGGCCCTATTAGGCACATGTATATAAACATGACAGAAACATTGAAACATCATATTTACATGATTACATAGAATGAAAGCATTTATATCCAAACATGCAGGCTATTAATGAAAAATGAAAGTTAAAAATTTCATTACTATTCAATTGATATGACCAATTGGGGATTTTATAGGAGCTGACAGTTGCCAAATACCAAAAATGGAGTTAGAATTGATATTTCAATCGTTCCACTGCCTCCATAGTCATATCGGCCCTTTCTATCTGCCGATTAAGGTTTTGCATCCCTAATCGGCAGATGTAATTTGCAGATATAATCAGCAGCAAATGAAAACTAATTTGAAATAAAGTATTTTTCATTTGCCAAATATCAAATTAGATATGCGCAAAAAGTCTCGAATTTTATTCAATGTTAAAATAGCTCGCTAACCTGTAACTTTGATGTTTCAATAGGAAAGTTGAAAATATATACTTGTTCATTTCCTGTGCAATCATGATAGGACAGTTGTTAAATCTTCGAGAACAAAGTTCAGTCTGTCCTATTTTTGTAATTTTTCCAAATTGCTTTTTTGTATTTTGTGTATTTGAGAAAACAAAAAAAAAAATCATTTCTACATGTAATGAATTATTATTATGCTAACATTGAAGTGAAATGGACTTTTTTCTTTTTTTTCTAAAATCGATTTTTTTCCCATATGACAGTTTTACAATGAAACAAGGCATCAAATGAAAAACCAAATGGTAAATGTTCCAAATCAATGTGCCTGTGTATTATCAGTTCTCAAATTGTTTGTGCATTTTTGGTGGTGGTGAGCTGAGCTATTTAGGTGCAAAGCTCATGAACATGTGATACTTTATGACTTTTGTATGGGTAATGCCATACAGCTCACTCAAATTTTAGAATCAAGTGTTTTGAACCATAAATATGAATTCTATGCATTTTTTACATACTATATCAAAAATTAGTGAATAGTGTACATTTTGTATGGAAACGACAATTTTATTTAAAGTTCATAACAAGGATAGGTCAAATTCATTTAAATTTAGGCAACCATCAAATTTTTCCTGAAAAATATCATCAACTCTGCAAATCTATTATCCTTCTCTCTTATTTTGAAGTATGTGATGCAAATTTCGATGAAGAATCCGAATTTGCTAGTTTTATTTCTGTACGATAAAAATTGATTCTGTGATTTTAGTTTTAATTCTCATTTACAGGTGTTTACATGGCAGCATTGTATCCGTTGCAAGTTTTGGTTATGTATAGACCCAAAATACCCCTAAAATTTCAATGAGCTATTTTGGGAGAAATTAATTCATCAAAACACCTGCATGGGTTTTCATAGGTTGAAAGCAGAGTAAAAAGAGGTATAGTCACAGTAAGATTACAAGTGTCCCTGCAATTTTTTATGTCACAAACATTATCAACTTTAGGTTAATTGAAATTGTCGAAATTCTGATCATTGATAAGTTTGAAATGTAAGGTCACTTGAATGAGGCAGTTTTTGGTGTCTGTTGCATTGTTTTTTTATTGATAAATATGTACAAAACAAAACAATGAATATGTACAGAATAAAACAATAAATATGTACAAAACAAAACAATGAATATGTACAGAATAAAACAATAAATATGTACAAAACAAAACAATGAATATGTACAAAACAAAACAATAAAAATCCGATTCATTCTCTAATGATTCTATATATACTATAAACAACAAGAGTTCATTGAAATGTCACTCGAATAGGATGCCTCAACAAGTAATGAATATTGACTGTACTCTGTCAGTAGAACTTTTAATCGAGTCTTAAAATTAATTCCTGTTTTTTCGGAGGCAAATATTGTTCTCAATGTTTCTTTAAAACTGTCAATTCATCAGCAGGAATCACAGAAACTAAAAGAATAATAACGATAAAAAAATGTAAACACATTCAGAAAAAATATTGTCACTTATGATGTGACCTTTCTGTCGCACCAAGGTCGCTAATGTATTGGCTTCTCTCCTGTCATCCTTGTTCTTTTTTCACGAGGCCGAATCAGTTAACAATTGATGTAATGGATGCATGAGGTATCCATAGGCATGTTCCAAACTCCAGTTGAAGTGCCGGTAGTATTTGCAGGTCCTCATTATGTACCCCCACATGAATTCGAACATTTGGGTCATTGTCGCCTCCTTGCTTATAAATGCGATGTTGTGTTTGTGGTATTTGTCGTACAAAGAGTATGATCGTTTTGACAAAGGCTCAACCAAAAGTTGAAAAATGTCATGGCATATGTGCAGATGAAATAGCACGTGATGGTGACCAAGGACTAAAAATGAACAACAATGTAAATGTGTATCAGATTATCAAAAAGGCTAAAATGGAGGAACTGGTATGTATATTTTTATGTATACTTTTATGTTGGATATAATTTTAAGTCTAGCTTTTCGGCATATTTGGGATCATTATAGTGGATATTGTCCATAAACTGAGGTAGCCATAGTTTGTCTCAGAATATGGACAATTTCTTTATTTGGGAAGATCCACCCTAGTTGTGATGGTGGCTTCCAAGAAGCATTTTTGTGTTTCTGTAACATCCAACTAACAAAATTTTTATGTTCACATAATCAAATGCAATCATTACCTCACTGCGAGTTATCGAACATTTGTACTTATTGGCGAACAAATTCTGGCATTTTTTCGTGTTTGCATCAAAGAATTTGAGAAACAAATATTTTGCCCCAACCAGCAACATAAGTTGTGGGAGGCCTTATGTAAACGGCACATTTTTCCTTGAGGAATGCTGGAAGGCAAGCAATGCAAAATTCTCTGATAAAGTGTTTGCGAATGCTGATGGTGATGGCATTTTCAGAAGCCATAATTTCTAAAGAAAGTCAATTGTCAGTAAGGTGTTAATAGAACATTTAATGTTATGTTTATTAAATTTCTCACTTTGCACTGCAGATTGTTGTTCTTGAGATTCAATAGCTCTGATGCAAAGCCATAACTTCTCATGAGGTAATTGTTCATGGATGCCATTGGCATTCACTGTGGACTGATTGCCAATACACCTATAATTAAAGTACTAACTATCCACAAACAGTACCAAATTTAAAACGACAAGTGTAAAATTGCCATTCCAGTAAGGTGCACCATTTCTCTCATCCCAGATTATTGTCCAGTTCTTTGCTTACGTTTCTTATGATAAATAAGAGGCATCAAGCCATGCTGATGGCAACATTCAACTGCTTATAATTTTCCAGGAATCGGATAGAGAAGTAGGGATTTGATCAAATGATATTGTATATTACAATATCAGATTCTTGGCCCTACAACAAAGAAACATTATTGATTTCTGTGTACATTACTTATTATTCTTTCATACTTGAAAACTATCCATGGTGCCAATTCTAACCTTTTCAACTCGTTTTCTATTTCAGTTGGGGCAAGGTATCTATTCTGTAGATAAGTCCCCGCCTTTATTGCTTGGCATGCCTCTAGGACGGTTTTTCCCAGCAATTTGACTGGAGCACTGTATGAAGTGATGATGATGATATCTTCATTTTTGAACTTTTGCATGGGATCAAGCTGGCCACCAACTTGGTAATGGCTCTTACTTCATGAGTGTTTTGTGTAGAGCCAGAATTATCCTCCAATGATTCTTGTCCAGTAACATTCACCCAAGCTATCAGGAACGTGCTCATCATTGTTGGATAATTCTTCGGTAATGGGAGGTATCTGTATTCTGGAAAAACTTTTACGTTACTCAACAATTAATTTCATTAATATTAAACCTTACCTTTTTCAACACAGTTTTGTACAGAATCAGAGTATGTTAAATGACTGACCAGGCTTCGGATGTCTGGATGCATGCAATATTGTTCATTCAGCATGGCATACCACTTATTCATGTTGTAAAGGCATTCCAATAATGTTCGACAGTAGCCCAACTCTTCAGCTCTTTGTGATGTGATGCAAGGGCCCAACTGGCATGGATCACCCAAAAGAGTAACCATATTACAATTTTAAAGATTTTGAAAATATTTGAAAACACTGAAATGGTGAAATTTACTTGTCCACTAATGTGAAGATAATAGAATGGTATGAGCATTGCTGTTTTTGTATCCTGAGCCTCTCCATCAATGATAACCAATTTGAAAAAGGTTCAGGTCAGTCTTGCATCTGCAGGTCCATTGCACGTAGAAAAAACTATGCGGCATTTTCAGCCTATCAGAGTACTAGGAATTTTTTGTACTTGTACAAGTCCAAATTGGCCTACTTTTCCTCCTCCTTCATTATGGGCCTTCCAGGCCCAGGGCCATACTTCAGTAGAATTTGCTGACACCATTCTGGATTGCTTTGAGAGTAAACATTAGAAAGTTTTAACAATTATGAAATTTTTGAAAAATTAAAAAAAAAATTTAAAAGTTTATATTTTTTCAAAATTCACTTTTCCTATGTCCCACAACCATATCATCAAAAATACTTTTCTAAAGCAATCTCAAACACCTACCAGGCCCCAAACCTCATATCCCCTGATTATATCCATGGATTAGGGGTGCAAAACCCTAATCAGTGGATATAATCGGCAGAGATCACTTGAACTTAACTCCTGAACCTAAGTTTGAATTTTGGAGCACTGCAAAGCTATCCTAGTATCTCAGTCATGATTCCTATCCAAAAATTAAAAATTTTAAAAAATTTAAAAATTAGAAAAACTAAATTTTTTTTTCAATTTAAATTTTTTCACAATTCACTTTTCATATGTCCTACAACCATAAAAACACCAGAAACACTCTTCTAAAGCTATTTCCTACACCTACAACGCCCCAATTGTCATATCCCCCAATTATATCTGCCAATTAGGGATGCATAACCTTAATTGACGGATATAATTGATGGACTTAAACTCAACTCCTATACCCAATTTCGACTTTTGAAGCATGGCAAAGCTATCCTAGCATCTCAGTCATGGTTCCTATCCGAAAATTAAATATTTTAAAAAATTTGGAAATTTAAAAAAAAATTCAAAAAAAAATTTAAAAAATTTTGATTTTTCTAAAATCTTGAATATTACGTTATTGTGTACTCACCAGAGGTATCCGTTTTCCAAATTATTTTCTCTTAGGGCAAGGGTTTGCAGTGTGAATGGCCGAACATCATCTTCGGGTGTGTAGTACTTTGCTCAGCTTGTCAAACATACAATATTTTGCCAAATATTTTGTTGTTCATCTGGCTTATTTTCAATGCTCTTCAACAAAGCCCGAATGAAGTTGTCAACAGCAGTGTTGGATGGGGCTGTGATGAGGATTTTGGAGTTGTCAACAGTGAGAGCAAGTCAGACAATTGTTCTGGCAGCGGACATTTTTCCTATTCCTGGTGGACCCTGATCAATGAAAATAAAAAAATAAACGTACATATTTCTGTTGTCCAAATTTAATAACAAATTGAATTTTAATAATATCTTACTTAAATAATGGAAATGTAGTTCTTTTCTGATATACAAATGATGCTCATTTTCAAAGGGTTGAGAGAGCATAGAGACAACAGTTCAGGTCTATCCTTGAACTGGTCCATGTATGAGGTACCCATTTGTGTGAATCTGCCCTGTATCAACAAATCAGGAATTGGTTCACTTACTTGGAAGGAAGTTTCATTTAACGCTCTAATGGGCATCCCAGACTGCTGATGAATGTAGATAGTTCCAGTTTCCTCTTGTTTCCTCCTCAACAGCCACATTGCACTGTTCCAATCCACCTTTGATAGTGGCTTGATCATGTTCAGACAGTTTTGCATTCTAAATGTAGCGATAATGACTGGAGTATGAATTCTTGATTTGTATGAGAACTTGCTAATTAATTTCACAATATGTAAGCTGCATCATCTTGTCAGCTTTCCAGAAAATAGTGCCTTTGTGTGGCCCAATTGATCATTTTTTTTGGAAAAAGCGGTCCACGGCAAAGACCAAAATTTTGTCATAATTGGCATCATCATCTTCATCATCATCATTTGTCTCTATTTCCATTTCAACCCTCGCTCCATACCACATTTGCATGTTGTCTTTGGGTTTGGTGAATTGTTCGAGATTGCACAAATGGAAAATCAATCCATTTACCGCAGTATCCATCATGTTCAAAAGCACTGCTTCACAGAATGCATCAGTTTCAATCCAGTTTTTGGTAGATTCCTTTTTTTCCAACAAGGTTAGTTTGATCTTTTGGTTATGAAGAACAACTAAAATAGTAATAATAAACTGTTGAAAACTACGGCCCATATAGAGTATTGAGTGCTTACATTTTGGCAGTATTCCCTCAAACTTTAGCATTCCAGTTATAAAATTTGGTGGATCAAGGACAAAATCCATGCAACTGAAATGTTTACTGCTCTCATGGAGCATATTGTTGTTTTCTGTGGTTTCCAGATAAGGGCAGTACTCCATCCTTTCCATGTACTCATTTGGTGTATTGTACCTGCAAGTAAATTATTAGGTTTACATACATACCCAACACACACCCAATTTATTTTTTTCAAAGCAAAAAACAACAGCAAATGGTTTTTGGTCTTTGTTGGTAACTTTTCTGTTTTAGGGGGGACTTAAAGTTTGGTCTTTCAGGAATGCCCCTCCCTCTAAAAATAGGTATAGAATTTTTAAAACATATTTAATTCTAACATTTATAGAATTTGTGAATATCTTACGCTGCTGGTTTGCATTCAATGTTACTCTGAAATTGTGTTTTAAGTCCTTGAGTCCAACAATTTGTTTGATAATCTAATGAATACTTCGTGCCATCCCAGTCATGTTGTGTTGTGTCGGAGGCCATTTTTTTGAACATCCTCTAATTCAGAAGTTAGAGGCAGAGGTATCGGAAATTCAAATACTTCCTCTTCATCATCATCAGAAGTCTGCTCTTCAATCGGTGGCTAAAACATAGTACTCACAAAAATATCAGACATTTAAAACAGAATAAATGAAGTAAATGAATAAATTTACTTGAAGTGGCCCTGGTTCAGTTATTTTCGTAGCCGTCGATGTTTCAATTCAAGAAGAGCATGTTGAAACGAGACTTGGGTTGAGTTAGAGAAATGTAATGAATAGATTAGAATCAAAAATTGACCTTATCAGTCACTCACTAATTCACCTAATCAGGCCGAAACCTTGGGTAGAATAAGTCTGCAACAGTTCGATCAGTCCTAAGTTCAACAAAAAATCACCTGCTTTCGTTCGGAGGAACTGCAGAAGATCAATAACACTCTGGGCTCAAGTAACTTCGAATCAGGGACAAATCTAGAAATCAGGCCAAGAATTAAGTTGCAAATGTAGACTTGCATGCTGGGTGGAACTCCTAAGATCTGGGGTCTAACCTGCGTTTCCTCTACTGCAAGGTCGATAATAATTGTCCAGGCGAGGGACATTGTAATTGGGCAAGTAACTCCACAATATTCAATAAATAATATTATAAAAAATGGCTAGTCTGGCCCGCGATTTTTACTCTATAAAAATACACAAAGAATGACTAAAACATGAACAATCGGCCCTTTTATGCATGGTGTCTATGCAAACTGGCGTCAACACAAATCGTCAACTTTGGCTATTTCTTGGAAACCTGGAGATAGACTCTGTCCATCCCCAACAAGCAGAGTGCTACTGTGATGTGTCAGTGACTTGAATAACATCCTAAATGACAATTAGTTGTAAACTAATAAGTAGGTAACAGTAGCAAAATTACTTGAGGTATCTGTATTCAAAAAAAATTCCCTTCTAGGTGAGATTTTTTGCTTAAATCAGATTATTAATATTGCCAATTAAACAGTGATAAAATTTGTGCTTCAAATTGTTTGAATATTCAGTTTGCAGGCATAGTGAGGTAAAATTATTCCAATATTGGATTCCAGGTTGAGTTGAGCTAAAAAACCACTGTTGGATTCGGCAGCGATATGAGCTAAAAAAAGTATGTGATGATGAATTTACCTACATACAGTAAACTTCCCATTTCAGTGGGTTTGTTTACATAAGCCAAACAAACCTGACTGTTGAAACAGGTTATTTATTCACCAAGTACTTATGTACTTAGCTTGAATTCCTACGCCAGGTTTTCACAAACTCATTAAATCCCAACCCAAACATATGTTACTCAAATAAAATCGATAATATAAGAAGGGATTACTCTATTATTTGAATTCCGAACAATTTTATGTATGCACTTTGCTTAGCTTGTATATTTTTAGGTGAACCTGCACAACTTGTACAAATTGCTTCGCTTAATTATTGCACGCACAAGTATCGGAAAATTTATGCACGATTTTGTCGAACAAAATATTTAGAGCACCCACATTAGAGAAATTCGAGAAGTAGTAAGTTTTTTTATTGTGTTTCTGGGTAAAATATTTCAAAAATGTGAATTTTGTTTTTAGGGGTTTTTTATGGTTTATAATGGTTTTTGAGTTTAATGGTGATTTTTTTCAAATTCAGAGTTGTTTATCCAAATTAAGTATGAAAGAAAAGCAATTGCAACATATCTGAAGTTTTATTCTTTATTAACCAAAAAAAACCAAAAACCCAGAAATGTGAAAAACCAAAAATCCAGAAATGCCAGACATGTTAACCACTTTTTAAAATTTTTCTTTGCACATGCACTTTTTTGCACAATTGCCCCCCAGCAAAAAACAGGGTTTTTTGTAAATCGCCCACCAGTAAGTTTTCAGCCTCATTTAATATTTGTGGAAATTCATGGTAATGAATATGTTATATTTTAAAATAAATGGATGGCATTTGGGTGGCTCTCTGACCGATTTCTTGCCTCCTTGATCCCTGGGGTCGGAGGGAGTAGGATAAAATGGGCAAGAGGAATTGTTATGCAGGAGAGATAGCCAGGGATGGACCTCAATGCCAGTGCTTTTCTTCACCCACCCTACCCCTTGGAATGACTCCTCACTCAGAGGAGAGAAGTCGAGTACAAGAGACCTTACCTTCCCAAGAAATGTCTGACTAAAACTAGTCAGACAAGGCAACACACTTTTGGACACAAATAAAATGCTTTTCTAACTAAACATTTATTTATAAAAGCTTACCTCCAAATCGCCCCTTCCAAAAATGTGATGTCTTACAAATATAAAAACCAGGAAAATAAGATTCAGGCAAAATAATAATTTAAATATAAGAGACAAGACGTGTGAGAATATCAATAATAATTCACTGCTTAATTCATAAATTTATCTTCTACAGTAACTGTTGCACTGAGCCAGGCCAGGCCTGGTTGATGTGTTGTACTTGCAGGCATTTTTACAAAATTGACAAACTATTGAAAAATCCTGAAAATCAGCAGAAACACACTACAACAAATAAATGTGTTTTCACTCCCTTTTTTTGATGGATACCTCCCTGTTATGGGTATAGATTTCAGAAAAAATAGCGATTAGTTGCTAAAATGGATACCTGGCATACAATGAAGTATCTGAACGGGAAGAAAATGCCTCGGACTGGTGTCTTCCATCATTCCAGCAGGGTTGTAAGCCATTTTGAAACCAGGAAACACCAAACAAGTATGACTACTATTGATTTTTGATTTTGTAAAGAGTAGACACTTTGTGAAATGTACTGAAAAGTCTGTTGAAATTTGAGTATAAGGAAAATACTTTAGGGTTTAAACATAACTTTTAGAGTTTCTTTTACTATTTTTCAGTTTTATTCAAACAGTTTGAACATAATACTCAAACTGTTAATTGTTTATTCATTTTTCATTTTTGTTTCAGGTGGAAAACTTTTGATGGCAAGAAATACAACAAAAGTTGCATCCAACAAGATGCAATATTCAACCTATTTCAATTCATGCATGAAAGCTCAAGCAAATTCATTCACAAATGTAATGCAGGTTTGAAAGATTTGGCTGTTAAATGCATGTTCGACAAGATTACCTCAGTTATAGATGAAAGCACAATGGAGTACCCCAATGAACCCTTAATTTTACTGTAGGATACTACATTTCAACTCGACGACTTTTATGTTTCTGCTCTTATAATGTGCCACTGCACAGATGCCTCGTGGAAGAAAAAATTATATGGGTAGCTGTTTTGTTACATGAACAAAAATTTGTAGAAAGCCATTCAACCTTCATACACTGGGTATTTCAAAGGATACCTCAAGTGATTACTACTGTGAGAACGCAAGTTGTTTTCATAACCAATCATGAATTCAACTTTGAAAGTGTGGCACTGAACTTAAGTCACATTTTCTGCTGGTGACATTTAATTGACAATGTTAAATGCCAGATCAGCCAAGTGCTCAATTTACCAACCAAATTACAAGACAACATTATTAGCCAAATGTACAGTATTTTGAAAATGGATACCTCAGAATTGGCTGAGCAGAAGGCCAACACCTACAGCGAACAATGGCCACCAAAGTTCACAGAGTACTATTTTACCTGCTTAGCCCCAGCATTTCCTCGAAGCAGTTGGTGGTTACTCGAACCATTGGGAATGTTTTCCCTCATTTCTGGTGAATGTACAACAAATTTAATAATATTTATGTAAATTAAACTTTGAATTCCAACACAGGTATTATCACTAATGCCAGTGAAAGTTTCAACAATGTAATCAAGTCTTGGACAAACTGGCGAGAAATGCCCTTAGGTATTACAGCACTCACATTTAAGAACTTATACGAGTATTACATCATTGAATATGACAGAGCAAAATACAGGTTGGGCGATTTCACATTAAAGCCAGCTTTAAAAATGCCGAAAGGAGAAAACATGTGTCCCAATAACATTTTCGAATTTGAATTTCGCTTCACAGATACCTCTGGTATAAATGGAACAACCACCTCCCAATGTACCAGAGGATGTCAATGCTGAAATGAGACTAGCCCAGAACCTGGTCACTAAGAAACTTGTAAGGCTCGTTGCAGACAAAGCAATAATAAATTATAATATTTGTTCTGTTTCAAAATATTCAAACTTTTTTACATTTACAGCTATTCATTGCTGAAGACAATGAAAGCAAGTGTATGTTTCAGTTCGACCTATATACATGCTCCTGTGGTGGTCGTCACTGCCACCATATTCTGGCTGCTGGTATTTCTTATGGACTTAAAACCAAGGTTGATACAAGAAAAAATATTACATTATAGAAACAAGAAAAACGAAAAGTAAGCCAAAAGCCCACTGGTCCCAAAGTACCGAGAGTAAATGACTACAAGGATCTGAAACCAGGGAAAAATGCAAATGAATTCAAAGATGATGATGACAAGTGCGACATTCCAGTGGACACACCTGCAATGCGGACACAACAAATTGCCAATTCGATGCCTATGGATACCTCAGTTGAAGGAAAAGGATCACCCTCACCAGCTCACCTACAATCACAAGCATCCACTGAAGAAAATTTAGATAGTTGTATACTCTTAATCATTTTTATGCTTTGCATCAACAATTATAATACATAATCATTCAGGACATTCACTCCCAAATAAGAAGGAAACCTGATAATTGACAAGTGATATAGTCCGTCCCCAAACCCCACAATCCCAATCTTGAAAATTATGCTTAAAGACACCCAAATAAAAATTGCCACTCCTACTCCAACACTGCCAATTGCATCATGAAAATTCAACTCGATTTGCAACAAATACAGTGTACCCAAAGTAGAAGGGGTGATTATAAAACAATTTATTTGGTGTTGTGCCATTTTAGGACAAGAATTTTTTCAATTTTTGACAATTTTAAAATTCAATTAGTTTGAGCAGTCAATTAAGAATCTCATTTAAAATATTTCTTCTTACCACTAATGTCTGTTTATGTCTAATTCCATAGTTCCATAGATAGTCATTAACTGCAGTTCTTCAATCCTCCAGTCCACAATTAAAATTGATAATTCTACGATTCCACAGTCCAATCTTAAAAAAATTCCAAGATTTTAGTATGTGGTACAAATGATGACATGGGGAGGGATTCAGGACTTATAAACATCTTCAAATATTGCAAGCGTCTGACAGAATGATGTTCCGCTAATGACTTAAAATTTTCCAGCGCTCTTCCTTTAATCACTGCCTATAAAATATCATAAAATACCCAAAAATAGATTTTAAAATGACCTTTCTACTGCCTTTCCCGACTTTTCAAAGGTAAACCTGAAATGTTAGAAAATAGAATAAGATGCAAATAAAACAATTAAAATTAATTAATAGGTACAGTAAAACTCCAACCTCCACCTCAACTAGGGCATTAGACAATTTTGTACATCTGGAACCAGTATCCCAGTTTTCGGCCGATTAGGGAGCAGATAAGCAGACTCCGCATTCGCCGACAATATCGGCATCTGCGATTAGACCATATCCGCCATCTGCGTTCGTACCCAGATTCCATCGATTAATGACACCCCTTGCAGATAGAGGCGTAATGACAAAAGGCACCCCATAGTTTGCTCCTATAGCCGAAATTATAAAAAAAAACCCAAAGGGTTACTCTTACTGTTTTGGCCTTAGGGTGGGGGGGCATGAAATTTGGGGGCCAAGTATATGTTGTATTCGTATTTGGGTCAGGCGCTGATGAGTCACAGGCAGGATTGGGATTCCAGGGTTCATCCTTAATGTACGTGTTTCCCACACCCACGTTTACCCGATTAACTTAACTATTTGTACTTAAACCCAAACACTAATTATCCCACCAATTAAGGAAAAAGGTCTAATTTCCTTAATTGTCTCCCTTATTACCTAAAATCGAAAGGCGAGAGTTTTCTACCTTTATATATTACGCAATAAAACAAACGAAACTTACGTACAAAACGAAAGTGGCAAGAAAAGTAAAATAATCAACTCCCACCCACTGGGACAAGAAAAGGAAGGCTGCGTGGTGGGAGGTGACGAATGGCGAGAATAGTAGTGGCTGGCGAGGCGCACAACTAGTATATGATAAAAAACGAACAATAATAATAAATGAGAGAGACCAGCGCACGCGTACCGACGTGCACTACAGTAAGATGGCTCCTAATGGTCCGCGTTGCTCTCTCCACTTGCCACCTGCGGGCCTCATGCGCACTTTGACAAAATAGCGAAAATCGGCCGAAAACACACTACAACACCCCTCCCCCCTTGCAGTAGATCGCCCTAAGTGATCGTCAAGAAATGATCAGAAGGTGCAAGGGTAAAGAAACCGCGACTACAGGCCGTCACCGAGGTTGCCGAAGAGATCTTCGGTATCGCACAGTGGGGCATGCAGAGTTGTTGGGGTTGTTTGAGCCGATTTTGAGTGACCCGTAGGGTGAGACCTCCCAACGCGAGTGCAACTAGCGGGGCTGTAAGTTCAACAACGCCGCAGCTCGCATCATCACTCCGTCCGTACTGATATACTGGAGCGCACCAGCATACGATGCCATACAGATGGGAGGGTGAGGTCAGCCACTACAAGGGCGGCAACAACAAAGCATGGACACGGCAGCGGAGGCGGAAAGGACAAAGAATGGCGCAAGTGGGGGTGTGTGGCTGTACAACAAACAGTCGTCTTACTGCATGGTCTTAGCATCAGCTGCACGAGCGCTGGGGAAAACTAGTACAAATAAAGCACACAAATAAAGCACCGACAGCGATGTTGTAGGCCTGCAACAAGCATGACGGGTTATCCAAACCAAGAGATTCATAGAGGAAGAGGGCCAAATGTGCGGTGTGAATGGTTTCAATGACGCAGAGCTCCTCAGCCCACAGGCCAGCGACCCATGGCAATATCAGTGCGGCCACATCGTGCGAGAGGGGCCGTTGTTGTTCTCAGTATGAGGGGCGATAATGTTCACAAAAATATTGGTACAAAGCGAGTGAGGCGTTCGTTGCGCGAATGTGAACGGCCATGGTGATGCGAATGCCAAGACAGCCAAAGAAATTGATCAAGACCATTTCGTGCAACATGCGCGGCGTGAAGAATTCAACCGATGGGTCAATACGCGGTGGGTGGCGAGGCGTCAGTAGTGTAAGGCAATGTGTCGAGTCCGTGGTTCAGAAATGCGTATAGTTGGGCAAGCGGGTAGCTTCGCTAGGCAACCGGGGTTCGACAGTTGGCGCCGAACTTGTCGGCGGAGGAACTCCAAGGACCGGCCGAGTTGCGATAACCAATGACGGTTGGGCTTGCATGGTACTCTGAGCCGACATTGGGGCCGTAGGCGGAAGCCACGTGGTGTGAGCTTCCGTAGTTATCGTAGTCGATGTCGGAGCCGTAGGCGGCTGGGACGTGACTGTAGGCGGAATCGAAGTTGCGGCTGATGTGGCAGGTTCCACGTCCATAGGAGGTGGCAGCAGGAGCGGAGCTTTGAACACGTCTTTTGGTGGGTTTTTCTAGGCTTCCATATGTCTTTGAATTTCAGCATCTCTGTGCAACGGACTAATATAATCCCTTAACTTTGGTGGTGATCAGTGGAAACCGCGGCGATATGCGTCTTCGTAGAAACCTGTCGTGTGCACCTGGCGCGTTTGCTCGCTCTGAGTACGGTGTTGCGGTGCATCATCACAGCGTTCTTGTTGACAGCCATCACCGCTTGTGGCCTGAGTTTGCTGAGTTTCTCTACGGTGGTGATCATCACGAGAATGAGAGTCGTGGCGTGAACGGTGAGTGTCTAATTGACGAGCAGGCAGCGGTTGCATTGCCGACACTGCTCTTTTCGTTGACGTGCTTTTTGGTTTCAGCGTGGAAGTTGTCTGGAAAGATTTGTGAGCTTCTTCACTGGCTTTCTGTTTATCGCGCTGTTCGCTGCGATGGGTTGTTCGTTCACTAGGCGTTTTGCTGAGCTCAGCAGGTGAAGTGCTGGGTGGCGGCGTATGCCTTGTGCTGGGTTCGTACATCGTTCACATTTTGTGAGATTTTCGATACTCGGCTTCTTCATGAAGGTGTTGTTTGTGCTTCACAGAGTGTTCATAATGTGCTGGCTTTCGAATAGGGTGGGCATGGCGATCTAGAGCTGGCGCGGACGTGCTGGGGGCCTGTGGGGTTTGAACATCCACAGGCACCATCGGCGGCACTAGAGTCGCGGGGGGGGGGGCGGTTGCGGCACCAGTGGTGGCTGTGAAGCGATCGGTGGTGGTAAGATAACCTGTGGTTGTACGGCTGTTTGGATCATAACCGGAGCCATTTGAGCGACTTGAGGAACCGGGGCTGTCAACGTCATTGGCGGCAACAAAATGCGTTGTATCTCTTCTTTTAGCGTTGCGGGGTAGTCCTTCCAGTGGTGTTGGGGGAACAACATACCGGGTGACAGTGGCAGAAAGTGGTACATCGCAAGCACTGTGGCCAATGCGTCCCATTGGGTAGCTGAAATTATTTGTCGCGAAAAACGTACAGGAGCACTATACCTGGCAGTGGCAATGGTGGCTATTATCGGAGGTCTGGGCAAAACTGCCGGAGTGGCCAAGTAAATTAGCGGATCCACAGCGGGTACCCTTGGGGGTATCATAGTAGCAGATTCTATGGGAACGACGTCCATAGATGTGGATTGATCTACCGTGCCTTCTTCGGGAATGTCCCTCAACATTTGATCTGTTGTTGTGGTTTCGGAATCCATCGCGGCAGGTTGGATGGGGGTAGATTTGTCCATCGGTGCCAGGGCAAGGGTTGAAATTTCGTCGAGCGTGAGTTTCAAGAAATTGGTTATTTGCCTAGCGGTCGCTGTAATATCTGATGGTGTGGCAAGCATAGGAAGGGCCGACACGTCGGTTGATGGCGGCAGCTTAGCTATGTTCAAGTCGAAAATTAGTGTCTCCAAGAGCTCTTCGTCGGCGGGTTCAACTTCGACATCAATGGGATGGTCAAGCAGTTCCTCGGCCGTGAGCGTGTGCACTGAAGCCATAGTCGGCATGGGGTACGCATACACTGGCGCGGGAAACGAGAATCGGTTTTGGAAATCAATGATTGGGATGAACGATGAATAAAAGTGGAAACGGCTGTGCAGATTGGCCGTGTAGTTGGATTCGTCCATTACGATTTCTTCAACGGACGTTTCCATATGGAATTCCTCGTTGAATATGATCGGGCCTAGCGCGAACCAGTTGCAGACATATGTTCCGGGTATGCTGGCGAAGGACGGCCCGCGTTCCGGAATACGATTCATCCAATCGGTGAGGCACCATTTGGGGGTGCCGTCTGTACAGTACCACATACAGTCGTAGAAAGCAGCGCGCCTTTCGGAATTCATTGGTTGGGCGTGGCGGAGTAGCAAGTCGTTAACAGAGGCGTATTTGGCCGCTGAGCACGGCGAAGCTGAAAGCGCGGCCAACAGCATAAAAGAGGTTAGCCGTTGGAACCAATCTCCATCCACCTGTAAAAGATTAAGAATGATGGAGGGGTGATAACGATAATGGGTACCCTGATAGGTTCGCTCACGCAATGGCTGATCGGCAGCAACGCGTTGGATCCAGACATCGTCAACTTTGTGACGAAGTGGTGGCAGCGCGGGGTCATCGTATTGCATTCAATCTCGAATAGCCAATTTGTATATCGGGGAAACTGGAAAGTTGAGGAGTTCGATGATCCGGTCAGTTAGGTTACTCTTCATGGCCGAGGTGACGGCTGCTTGAAGGCGTTTCGGGTCATCGAATACCAATCGCGGTTGAAGTGCCGGGTCCTCGTCGTCAGAGACGTCCAGTGATTTATTCCACTCATCTTTTTGTTTCTTTTTGTTCTTTTTAGGCAATTTCAGGGCCGTGAGCAGCTTCGGATGTGTCGTACGCGTCAAAACTTTGACATCTCGAAAACCGTTAGGCACCATTCCTAAACAAAAAGACCGACCATGGTCGGAGATGTGCAATCGTACATGAAAAATTTATAAGCGGAAAGAACTTCGTCTCGCATAATCGCGGGGAGGGTGGTTTGCAGTATAGTGGGATACACTCGATCAGCGGAGTGGGGGGGTAGAACATCCGACAACGCGACGTTGTGAGAGGCGGTGATGATTGTCTCGGGGAGGTGGTTGATTTCAGCGGGGTCCAGCGAGTTGTGGAGAAACAAAGCGGGGGCGTTGTAAACCTCAGGAATGAAGCCGTAACGACCAAAAGCCAAAAACAACAACAGCGGGTAGTAAGCGTCGAGAGCCACCTAGACAAGAATGTCGGATTGCAGGAATGATGTTGACGGGTTGTTAAAAAATCACAGGGCTGCTGGGAATTGTAGCCTAAGTTCGGAGACGTCCAGCGCCCACATGGCGGAAACGGTGGCTTTCAATGTACGTTTTTCGGGAAAGAAACCAATTCTTCGGGACAGCTCGTATAGCGGCTGGGAGATGTCTATGTTTCAGATTAGGCGGTATGCCTCAAAATGGATGGCTTTGACTACAGCATCTTTATTCTTCTTTTGATGGTTGGTCCGAAATTGAGTACCCAGAAGAGTGTATATTCCCGCCCAGTCGTCGGCTCCATCGAAAGAAACTACGATGGTGTGTTCGCCATTGACTAGAGAGAACAGTGCAGTCCAGTCTTCTGGGGTAGTGGTGAACGTTTCGAAAACAAACATCGTGCCATTTGGGTACGCGAGTTGCACGTACCATGGGTGGCTAGACGCTGTAGAGTCGGCTGGCATAGGCACAGTAAATTGGAACTGTTTCATGTCCACGGCCATGATCGATTCTGTGTCAAAACCGAAGAGAGTATAGCCACGGAAGTTTGGTGTGGGTTGGGCGGCCAAGGCCTGCCCCAAACTTCGGGGTGAAAGAAATATCGGCGGCAGCAACACGTTTGGAGGTCCAGCGTACATGGAGATGTGCCACGATTCCAAATCGGCGGAGCGGATCAAGGGTTTGACATTGTTTTCTTAAACAAGAGGGAGCCCGATATTTGACATATGACACATTGGGCACCAAATCGAAGGAGGGAAATGGAGGCAAAAGGGTGATTTTAGAGTGGAACTAAGAGAAAATGTGGCGTTGCTTGCGATTTGAAAAGGGGAAACACGCTCTCCCAAAAAGATAGCTCAGGCGGCGATGTCACTTTGACGGGCGCATCTTGGCAACTGGATCGGGCTATGATAGCAGGATAACGAGAGTTGTCGTATGCTGAAATCAAAGCAGCAGCCAGTTGTGGTATAGGGGTGCCACAACTTGACGACTACTGAAAGGTGAAGAAAGTGTAAAGTAAGAAAATGCAACACTATGGTTACAAAAAAGCAACACAAACACCACTATGTTAATGGGGACTAAAATCAACCTTTCCCAATTAATCTTATGAGAGTGATAGCGGCCAAAGTCGAGCGGAAATAAACCGAATGGCCTCGCCCTGAACAGAACCTAACATTAAAGAAGAAACCCCCTCCTATGGCAAAGTGTGGAGACCCGGGAGATGTGTAATGTGATGGTGTAAAATCGGTCGAGTTTGCTGGTGGTGAACGGTGTGAAGGGAAACTACTGCTTGGGAAATACATGATCTGCATCGCTATCTCGTCAATGAGGCCGCCATGATCTAAATTAAACAAACGTGAAGATTATGTACAACTCCGCGTGATGAGCGCCATATCACAAGAGAAAAATTTCAAAGCAAACTATTGGTGGCGGGAAGTGTGAGGCATACGCAGTCCACGTTCTTCGAATTCAAATGCATCTTTGGTGGGTCGCAAGAGGAACGGTTTCAAACGCGTCATGGAGACGGTTTGCGGGCGGCTGGGTGCATCGAGTGAATCGATGGTGACAACGTTTTGGGCTGCGCGAGATGCATCCTTGATGAGAAAGGGTCCAATGAAGTCGGGTTGGATTTTGTTAGCCTTGCCTGTATTGGTCAAAAGAACAAGATTGTTGATGGTGAAGTCACGTTTTCGGGCTTTTCAGTCGAAATATTCTTTGCTGACTGCGGCTGCTGCATCAAGGTTAGCTTTTATCTTTTCGTGCATCTTGAGTTGCGCTTGCATAAGAATATGCTGATAGGCGTCGTAGTTCAATGGCAATGTGAGTCGGCGGGCGCAATCGTAGTCGAAGGTGATGCGGGGTTCATAGCCTCGTATAAAGCTCAAAGGCGAATGGTGTGTAGCTGTATGCGGTGTGGCATTGTAAGCAAATACGGTGTATGGTAAGTAGCCCTCACAGTTGTCCGGGTCGTCAACGGTGTACTTTTTGAGTTGGGCAATCAATGTTTGATTGAAATGCTCGACCATTCTGTTGCACTGGGGGTGGTATGCCGTCGTTTTAACCTTTCGTATCTTGAGTAGCTCGCAAATATCTTGCATAAGCTTGGACGTAAAGCATCCACCTTGATCGGAAAGGAGGACCAGGGGGCTACCATGCGTGAGGACGATGTTGTTGATGAGGCATTCCACCATTGTTGAGGCCTTTTGGTCAGGTATCGGATGTGCGGAGACCCATTTCGTAAAATAATCCTCAAAAAGAATAACATATGGGCGTTTCTCACCTACCGGCAAAATATTGACAATATCGGTTGCCATGATCTCAAAAGGATGTTTTGGTTGAATCGGCAACAGCAGCGAGGGCCGTGAGGTTCCTGGCGTTGTTAGTTGGCAAATCTTGCAAGTTTTGATCCAATCACGAACGTTTTCTTCCATGCGAGGCCACCAAAAGTGAGTTTTGATCGCTGAGAGTGTGCGGTTAGATCCTTGGTGGTTCAAGATTTTCACGCCATGGGATTGGTGAAGGGTTTGGTCGACCATGGATGCGGGGATGACAAATTCTTGACATCTTGGATTTGGCAATACAGAAGTCGATCTTCAATGTTGAAGATTGGTGGGTGTTTGGCGGCGTTGTCTGTTTGGAGGGTAGCCATGATTTTTGGAATGGCGCGGTCCGCGGCTTGGGCTTTTAAAACTTCCTCATGAGAGGCAATTGTTATGGCTTCGGCCGGAGGCGGTACATAGTCCCCGGTCACTGACATTAATTTGGAGAGTGTGAGTTGACTTTTTTTTTGTCATTGCACGAGTGACCGCGTTGATTTCCATGTCGACTTCCGTGGGCAGTGAGGCTGCTGCTGGGAGTATATCAGGTACCGTTAAGTCGGCGGCCGATATTGTGCCAGCAGGGTGAAAATCTTCACGGAAAATATTGGCGGTTAAATTTTCGGTATTCAGGATCAGCGTTTTGTTGCGGTCATCTTTCCTGTACAAAAAGTTGGCACAAGCCTTGTCTTTACCTTTGACATATACAACCTTGTAATGGTAATCTTGGAAATTTATCGCGAAACATTGAAGGCGTAAGTTTGAGTGCTTTTCGTCCTTGAGCCACTCGAGGGGCTTGTGGTCTGTGCAGACAATAACTTTTTGGTCATACACATAGTGGCCGTACATCCGGAAGCTGTAGACAATGGTGAGGCATTCGCGCTCAGTTGTACTGTAGCGGGTTTCGGCATTGGTGAGTACGCGGCTATAGTAGGCCGTGACCCATTGATCATCTCCATTTTCTTGATACAAAATTGCTCTGATGGCGGTCATGCTAGCGTCGGTTTGGATGATAAATTGAGCTTCACCATCATACACTGGGTAGCAGAGGAAAGGCGATGATGTGAGGGCTGTTTTGATACCTTCAAACGCAGCGTGGTGTTTATCCCTGGCGATATATTGGGCATCTTTTCGTAGGAGTCCGTACAAAGGACTCGACAGGGTTGCCAAGTTCGGGATGAATCGTTTGCACCATTGAACTAGACCTAAAAAACTTTGCATACCTTTTTTGGTCTTGAGGAATTCATATTCAGCGATAGCTTTAACTTTCTCTGGGTCGGCAGCATTTCCACGGGCACTAAGGAGATGACTTGCGGTGGTAGGAATTCACATTTGTCGGGCCGGAGCGTGAGATTGGCTGCGGGGAGGGCGTCAAAAATGATTTGTAGATGTTCCAAATGTTCTTCAAATGAATTCGAGAAAATGATAATATCCTTGATGTAGACGAGGCAAATTTTCCAAATGTATGGGCGGAGAATTCTTTTTATTAAATGTTGGAATTCGGTGGGTGTGTTTTTCAAACCGAACGGCAAAACCTTGAACCAAAACAAACCTTCTTTGCAGATGAAGGTTGTTTTTTCGCGGGAATTGTTGTCGAGGGGTACCTGCCAGTACCCTGCTTTGAGGTCGAGCGTGGTGAAAAATTTTGCTTGTCCTATCACGTCCAAATAATCCTCAATGCGCGGGATCGGGAATTCGTCGCTTGGCGTAATGTCATTTATTCCCCGGTAGTTGACTATAGGTCTCCAAGAGCCATCTTTCTTTTTTACCAGGAACAGCAGTGCGGCCCAGGGTGAGCGGGATTGTTCAATAAAGTTGTTGTCAAGCATTTCTTGAATATGAGGATGGACAATCGGTCTTTGTTCCATCGCAGCATGGTAATAATGGCAGGATACGGGCTTTGCCGTACCAATGTCAATGCTGACCGTCAATTTGCTGGTAATAGTTGGTTTGTCGCCAGGGAGGCTGAAAACGTCTCAGTTGACGTAAGTTTTTTGCATCATTTTGTTCAAGGCGAACTCCAGCTTTTGTTGTACGGTGTGACAAGGGAACAATTTATTGAGTGCTGCGAGCTCGTGGTCAGTCAAATCGCGGTCGGCGGCGGCGGTTGCTACCTGGCAATTGGCGTAGGATTCGGCATACCCTAGTGTGTGTTTTGCCATCGCGATGAGCTGGTTTGGTCGGAGTTTGATGCTATTTGGCGTATTATTGATGAAAGTAGCGAACAATGACCATTGGTGACATTGACGATTGCAGTTTCGATTGGAAGTTCAGCAGCTATGCTGTTAGTGGCTAGCCATTGCACGATCACGTCAGGAATTGTCACTGTTGTCGTGGGGAAAACGGTGCTTTTGACCCACTGTTGGCAATGTGGCGAAATCGAAATGGATACTTGGGCGACGAGGAAAATTGGTTCAGCCAGCTTGGTAACCTCCAGCTGCCCGGGGGGCGGTTGGTGTGGACTAGGTTGAGCTTGGCGAGTTGGTTGTTTGGCCTCGATTTCTTCAGGTTGGCTGAAAATATCGGATTTATCATCATAGAAGCTTACTCGTTCATCCTCGGGGATTTCCTCGAGGACATTATCATTGGCGGCATTTAAGAACAATTCTGTTTGAGGGCAGACCGAGGCAATTACTTTGAGCAGCAGTTTTATGTCTTGTATTTCAATGTAATTATCTTTGAAATTCAAAATGGTGTGGATGTCCGAGTGCACGAGAAAATCGGTGCCGATGATACATTGATCGTTTCCATCGTCGTCGAGAATTACGCACTTGATCATGTGGTTGCCGAAGGCAGATTCCATTGTAACGACCACTGGGCCATGAGCGTTGACAACAGCGCCATCGGCTACTTTGATTTTTCCGCAAATCGGGAGTTGAAGCAATTGCTTATCGGAAGCGCGTTTGACTAATCCTGAGGACAATATGGAGCATTGGGCACCAGTGTCGATGAGCGCGTGTGCTTTGAGGGCTCCAAATTTAATGGGTATTTGGAAGGCTCTTGTAGAGGCGTATTTGCAAACTAAAGTCTTTGAGGAGGGCGTGAGGTTATCGATTTGACAAACGGACGAGTGAATGTGGCAGGGGTCTTGAAAAGCACATCCTGTTGCGTTCCAACAGACTATGCCGGGGCTGACAATTGGTGCAGCAGAAGCTATTTCTTTGGACGGGATGACCATGTTGGCAGCGGAAGTTGATTGATTGATAGTCGGCGTTTCGTGGCAGGGGTTGATGCGGCAGTGGGTGGTGGTAATGGGGGTAGGGCTAGTTGTAGCTCAGAGGACTGAGAACTGGGGCGCAATGAATCTGTAGGTGTTGTAACGTATGGAGCCCGCACAGCGTTGTAGTGAATATGTTGTTCCCATGGCGCCGGGAATTGATGGTTCGGGTAGACGGCGTAGGTATTCTGAACAAAATCATTTGGACGCTGTATAGAGTTACCTTCATAGAAGTAATTTTGGGCGCCGCTGGCATAGTTTGTGCCTCTTTGGGACGGTGCTCCACGGCTGGGTCTCCAATCTCGTTGGCCGCGAATATCATTGGAATTCGTCCGAAAGTGAATGGGGGGCATAGGTTGGGGGGTTGGGCTCTTGCTGTGTTAGTTGCTGGACGTTTTGCGGCTTGAGCCAGATGCAATCTTCGGTGTTGTGGGTGCGGGATTTGTGAGCGTCGCACCAAAGACCAGTGGGTTGCATAGTGCCCGTGGGGAATTTTGCATATGGTTCTCGGTTTTGAGATTGGTGGTGTGGGCTTTGTTGTCTACTGGGGGGGTAAGATTTCTTCCGGACGTAGGTGATATTTTCGTTCTTCGTAGTGGCAATCCTATCTTTGAATCAATTGTTCTAAAAGCAGTTCTGTGTGCGGTGGCCGTCGCGGGGGTTGTTCGAGCGGCTGTGGTTGGAAAGAGAGGAATTTGGTAGGCAGGGGTACCAAATTTTGAGGCCCGTGGTCAGTGGAAAGAGAGCGCTCACGATAGCGGTTTTGAGGGTGGTCCATGCTACGGCGGTGTTCAAAATGGCGGTCAAATGGCTGCAGAGACTTCGGTGGTTGCACTTCCGGATCGGCTTGGTTCACGAGGATGGGTCTTTCTGCAGTTCCAATTTCAGCTTTGGTTGCGTTGAGGACACTATGGGCTTTAGCTAGGGCGTTGGCCAATTGTTGGACATTCGTAAAGCTTTTCGCTTATTCACCAATTGTTAATTGATAGAAACAGGCATTTTTGTCAAAAAAGTGTCAATTACTTGTTTGTGCTGAAAGGTTTGGTCTTCCTGCTGATACAATAATTGTACATAAGTCATTACCTTACTCAAAAATGTGGGGGGGGTTCCTCTCCAATTTCGGGAGTGATTGAAGGGAGCTCACGTTTGAGAGTCATTTGATTGCAATCCGGGGCTAATTGGAACATGAGCAGATTTTTGGCATCTTTGTAACGCATCATGTCTTGGATCATATCGCTCGGCGTATTGCGGGTAAGTCGGTGTAGTGCGCTCATCTTTAGGTGGTTGGAGGCGTCGTAGCCAAATTCGTTTTCCAGGTGGTTGAAGAAGCGTAATAGATGTTTGTTCGTTGCGGCGCCATCAATAATCAACGGATGCATGTTGTCGACAATTTTTTTGATGGGGCTATCTTCTTCCGGATGAGATGTGCGCGGCATTTCGTACCGAGGCTGCGGGTGGTCATAATAATCGTCTGGTGGGTGATCCAAGAAGCCAAAATGATTTGCCGCGGGCGGTTGGCATCTTTGAGGGGCGGAACGGGGTAATTCTTCTTTGCCGCGTGCGGTGCTGGAAAATTCATTATTATACAGGGTATCCCTCGATGGCGCTTTAGGTTTGACTTGGTTAGGCAGTCGGCCAAAGACTTGAGCTGGTTCAGTTTCACCGAGAGTTTCGTTTGGAATGTAAATATCTCGCGTTTCTTCCCCATGAAACCGTGAGGACACCGGCAGTGGTCTTGGTGTGGGCCGATTGCACGCATTAGTTGCGGCAGCGGTTGTTGAAATCAACTGTTGCATTTGTTCTGGGAGGGCCGCAAAGCGCGCGTTTGTAGCTTTAGTTTGTTCTTGGATTTCGCGTTGGACGCATAGTTGCTGGGCTTGAAATTGATCGGAAACGGTGCCGATAATTTGATCAATGGTTTATACCATAGGAACATTGTTGGTAATGCGTGCGGTGGTAGTGCTGAGTTGATCTAATGCATCGCGTGCTTCGATTCGAAAATTATGAACTTCATTTGCATTTGTGATTGCTAGGCTGCTGCGGTGGTTGTTTGTCGAAGCGCGTGTGGCGGCTGGGGCCTGTGGTGGATCAATGTTGATGAAGGATTTGGAAGAGTCAGTTCTGGCGATGGTTTGATCACTGGTAACTTGAGCGGCGGTGCTTGGCAGTGGTATTTGTGATATGGCGGGCACGTTAGGACAAATGACGGCGGCAATGAGAGGGTTTTGATTTAGAGACGGCGGGGCATGTGAATTGGCTGTCGGTGCAGTTGCGGGAATGGGTGGTGCTTGGGGTTGTGCTGTCCTGTCCAACACAGGGTTACTGAAAGTAGACAAGGGCGGATTATGGGGTGGGAGGCTTACCATGGGTACCGCTGTTGATTGCGCAATATTCAATGGTCGCGGCAGTAACATTTCATCAAAACTCAGGGCGCGGGCCCAGCTGTGGCAGCGTTAGGAGAACTGGATCGCGACAGTAGACGTGTGAAATCCGGCCGCGTATGGTTTACTTTTGGCATCTTTTTCCGCAGGGTATAATAACCTTTTTTGTAACCTTGGGCGCAACTGCCGCGCTGTCAATTTTGAAACTTTCGGGCGTTTTCAGATGCAACGCAATGGGGGGGAAAGAAAGTGTACAATCCAAGCAGTCACCAGTGTTGTATCCGTATTTAGGTCGGGCGCTGATGAGTCATAGGCAGGATTGGGATTACAGGGTTCGTCTTTTATGTACGTGTTTCCCACACCCATGTTTACCCGATTAACTTAACAATTTGTACTTAAACCCAAACACTAATTATCCCACCAATTAAGGAAAAAGGTCTAATTTCCTTAATTGTCTCCCTTATTACGTAAAATCGAAAGGCGAGAGTTTTCTACCTTTATATATTATGCAATAAAACAAACGAAACTTACATACAAAATGAAAGCGGCGAGAAAAGTAAAATAATCAACTCCCACACACTGGGACAAGAAAAGGAAGGCTGAGTGGTGGGAGGCAACCAATGGTGAGAATAGTAGTGGCCGGCGAGGCGCACAACTAGTATATGATAAAAAACGAACAATAATAATAAATGAAAGAGACCAGTGCACGCGTACTGACATGCGCTACAGTAAGATGGCTGCTAATGGTCCGCGTTGCTCTCTCCACTTGCCACCTGCGGGCCTCATACGCACTTTGACAAAATTGCGAAAATCGGCAGAAAACACACTAGAACATATATTATAGGTTGACACCAGGGCCGTGCACAGGATTTTTTCATGGGTGGAGGGGGGACTAAACTTTTCTACTGAATAGCCCGAGAAAATGTTGATTTTACCGCCGTACACTGCTAGCATGCTGCCCCAATGGGGGGCAGCCGCCCCCGCCCCCCCCCTCTGTGCACGGACCTGGTTGACGCTGTAGCACCACCTATGACTGGGGATTAAACGTATCAGTGGATAATTTTAATCGACCAACAAACTTACCAACTTATATGTCAATAGTTAAACAATTATGTTTCCTGCAAATCAATAGTCAATTTTTCATAAGATGCTTCCAAATAGAAAAGCGACACAAATCAGTATTGTCGTCAAAATCGTTTACATAGAGCTTTTACCATAAGATTTTCCACTCGGAAAATTGTTGAAGGTGAGCTCAGTATGCTCAGAAATTTCCAGACCTACGTGGTATATTGTTCATTAGAAAATCGTGAAAATCTAAAATAGCACTTGCTTTCCACCTTTATTATTTAGAAGCATTTCATGAAAAACAGAACATATATATTTTTATGATTCATTTTTCGTGATTCCAGCAATATCTTTGCATAACATACATGCAACAAAGACTAGTGAAGTGATACCGAAAACGACTGTTCCAAATGAACATCCAAAAGAAAAAAAGATGCTCATGCCTCTGCGCATCTGGCCACCTTTTTAATTATGACTGTAGCAGTCATAAGTACAAGTTGTAAAAATAGGACGTTCGCCCATGATGCATGGCAATCATACATGCACGTGGGGGGGTTGGGAGGGTTTTGACCCCCAGCAGACTTTTATTGACCCCCAGCAGATTCTTGCTGACCCCCAGCAGATTTGAATTTTCCAGCAATTATTGAGAAGATGACGAAGAAAAATGAGCAAGAGAGAAGAGAAAGTCGAGATAAAAATGGAAATGATGCTGTAGTTTGACAATTTTTCTAAACAAATCATACTTAATTTAAAAAAAAGTAGTATGAAAACTTGAAATAGTGCTGTCTAAGCAAGTAATTTAACATATGTGACTAATATACGTTGAAAAATATGCTGCTTGGATGTTAGAAGACTTTCTAAGACCTTTCTTTTCATTATCAAGAAGGAAAAATTTTTGCATACCACCCCCTGTCCTGGCTGACCCCCCAGCAGAATTTCTGTGCTGTGCATGCATGATGGCAATCACCGGCTTATGCGATTTATTTGGAGCCTCTTGCATTTTATGGCTGACATGAAAATTAGTACAGCATAATATTCCCATAAAATATACACAGTGATGAAGTTTGTGCAAGTTCAGGACACAACAAAAAATGGTGTGATATCATATTGCCTTCTTTTGAGAAACGTTTACTACGTCAAGAGCTGAATGTGATTCTGATCTTATCGAACTCTGCTACAGTTCCCGAGTTATAATATTTCTCCTAAATGGAGCTCGGAACGGAAAAAAACTCACATGCAAATCCTGAACAACCTGTACCTTTTTCAGAAGATCGACTCTAGCATTTGGATAGAAAAAAGTAAGTGTTAGCCTGTAGTGCGGGGTCGCCATTTGTGTGCAGAATTCTTTGGGTAATTTTTGCATTACGAGGCTTATTTGAAAATGAGTGAACAAAGTCCAAGGATGGCCTTTGGATAAAAATGACCAGTATAATATTACCCAAGTTTCTGGGGGCTATCGAAAGCACTACAGCTTGCGGCACTTCAGAGACTTCTAAAAACGAAGGCAGATAACCTTCATACTATTGTGTAGGCCTAAATTAATGTTTTTTCCTTGCTAGTATGTAAATTGTGAGCTATACAGTGCGTTGCAGGTTGATTGGTAGAGGAAAACAAACAAAAACATGATTTATTTTCAAGTAATTTAGTCAAACAGGTGCAGAAAATCATATGTCTGTTTCTTTTTCCAGTACGTAATTTTTATAATAATAATTTCAACCCGTCTTCTGATCTGAGAGTGAATTCATTACCTGTTAATGTTCTTGTATTTCCATATCATTTTGCTTCAATTAAAATGAACAATACTACGATTCAAGATCTGATTGCTATTTCTATTGATCAAATTCAACGTCATATATGGAGTTCCATAGAATACATTGTTGTCTCAGTGTTGAACCTGATAGCGTCACTGATCATGATGGGAATCATGGCCACATGGAAGCCTGTGCAACAAAGAGGTATGATACCAATCTTTGCTCTTATGTTGAGTGAAGCTTTGCTCTCCAGTTATTACATAGGTATAAATTCTTACCATGTTTACAACTATGCTACATTGAAGGATGAATTTATGCCGCTGGGGACTTGCAGGCAATGGTTGTACTTTCAAACTTTCAGTTCTACAAGTATGGCTTTCACAGTTATTATAGCTGTTAACAGATTCCAGTCCGTCATTTACCCCTTCTATTATAAAACGAAACAATTGAAATGCTTTTTCGTTGAGATTGTTCCAGGTTTATTATATGCTATACTTGGAGGATGGTTCCTAAGCCATTTCTCTCCACAAGGAGTTTCATATGTTACTATGTGTGCTGCCCGCTTAGTCTCTCAATCACCAATTATCTATGGCGTTAATTTTTTTTGGGTATTATTGTAGTAATTGTTTACTCATACTTGATAATCCACATACGAAAACCGACAATGGTGACGAACAGTGTCAGCCAGATAAACGTCCAAAAGCAAAAACAGTTGACTAAGGCTCTGGCCGCTTCAACATTGGTGCAGATTTTCACTCGTATGGTGAGCACAGCTGGTTCATTTTTGTTATCCATTTTCGATGTTGGAGATGTTTTCGAGATTGGTGTCTATTTGGGACCGTTCGCAGTGGTCGAAGCTTTGATAATAGTAATCTTCATGTTTACAGACTTGAAGGACTTCCGTGATGGTCTGAAAAGTTCGATGAAATTATGTATTTAATGATCCAGTTTAGTTAATCCAGATGAGTGTTTATTTTGTATGGATTTCCATAGTAAGATTTATTTTTTGTCTTTTACTGCACTTCCACCCTTCTTTTCGTAAATGCATCCAGCAGCCTATTTGCCTGACAAAAGGGCAGACTCAAAGATGAAATCTGCATGGCGTCTAATAGGGTTTGATAATTATGAAAAGACATTTGCATCAGCCAGGACTCAAACCTGGAGGAGTATGCTGACGCCTTCATTAGTACACCAGGACAAAAGGTGTTGATACCCTTTTCCCTACATGTTTAATAAAAATTCAAATTTTTGGCGGTCCAAAACTACTGCCAAAGACATTAATCTTCATGAAGTTGTGATTGGGTTGTGATTAAATGAATGTAGTAGTATTATGTGGTTGTGCAGCAACGTGGATGAATCTGATTTTTGGGTTTACACGAAAGAACATGCATCAGTTCTTGCATACACCTGAAAATTCGTCAATTCGACTCACAGATTCTTAACCTGGAAACTCCTTAACCCTAGAGTACACCTTGGGGTCAGCAAGGAGATTCCGAACTTTTTCCCGAATAAGCTAACCAGCTGTACATAAACATAAACATGTAGGTTAGGAACTTTTCAAGGGAAGGTACCCCGGCGGTTTTGCATAACAAACGCCGCTAGATGCGACGTTATTATGGTAATCGAATGCATCACGGTTATCGAATGTATTACGGTAATTGAATGGTCGCGAGGTTACTGTAGTTGCGAGGTTTCTGTACTCCCGCGGTTACGTTGATTTTCGAGTGTTGCAGACGTCAACGAAAGTCGGTGTTTTTTATTCCTTTGTTTAGTTTTTGTTTTTTTCTAGTGTTTTTTGTGTTGTGAATGGGAGTTGGTGAAAAGTTTGAAAGAAAAAAGAGAACAGAAGAAGAAAAAAACTGCATTCGAGAGCGTGAATCATCAGGTTTCATGTAAAAGGGTTTGCTTTCCGGAAATGAAGTTGCCAAAAAAAGAAAAAAACATGTTTTTTGAGTACAACGAATTGATAATTTTTGTCTTGGGAAAAAAAGTTGAGTTGTTTAAGAGAAAATAAAATATATATTCCCTGTTCAGTCTTCTCTCTGTCGGAACAAGGTCGGGTGAAGGGTGTTGGAAGGATGCAGAAAACAGGAACAAATTGCATTCCAGACCTCGTGTTTATCATGTGTTGTGCTTTTCTCTACTCCTTTTAACAGGAATAATTTTCACGTGTTCGAATTTTTTTGTGATTTGTCTATAGTCTGTTCGTTTTCTCCGTCAACTAAATAAACAGCAGGGCATATTTGCTGATGAAATTATACTAAGGAAAAACAAAAAAATGCATTTGAAGTTTAGCATATAAAGTTGTCACATTAAGCAGATTGGAGCCATGTCACATTAACTGAATTTGGTGATCAGTCACATTGACGGGCAAACCCGTACCATATCCCATAGGAAACATGGCCATGACACGGTAGGTGACATGCTGTGACCCCGTGGGGTGGCTCCAGTAGTGTATTCTGTTTCGGGAACCCAACCCAGCTGGTACTACCACAGGAAAACCTATGGTGTACCTCGGCCTTGTCCTGGGGTTAATGCTGTAGAATAATGGACAACGCGGCCGGGTCGGGGGTGTCAATCCCTAATCCTCATTCTACGGAATGGGGGACGGTGCCATTCGGGGAACGGCTTACTGTAGGGGACCCGATTGTTAACCTAAATCCCCTTTATTGGCCCTGACCTTAAGGGTCTGAGGGCTTTCTTAACTGAGGGTCCTTCCGAGGGAAAACTAGCTTAGGGGAGACTCCCACAAATATACCCTCAATAACAATAACCCCTGAGAAGACTCAAGACACTTCTTCTCAAATTACTCGGCGCTGGGCGACGGGTTCGGGGTCAAACGCGGGGTCCTACGGACGGCGATGTGGGAACGAACTCCGAGCGATTCGGCGTGGGGATTCGGCGGCTGCTAAACGGCAGGTGGCGATCACTAACGTTTCCTCGGCGAGGGGCGACAGGTCTCTACACTAACGGCGACGGTGGCGGGTTCCTACGGTCGGGTTACTGTAGGCGTTGTGTGTATGTGTAGGTCGGGGACGAAAATATGGTAATTTATTCGACGTGTGACGGCAACGCAGTTGACAACAATAAAAATATAATAAAATATATCGACGGCGGACGGGACGTGAAGCTAAACGACGAAAAACCAGTTAGGCCCAATAATGAGTGACAAAAAGACAAAACATGCCCTTTTAAAGGGCTCCATAGACTACAGTATGCCTTGGGCGGAGTTAACACTCCCCCAAGCTAACTTCTGCAGCGGAAATCGTTGCAGAAGATGCCTATGATCACATAGACATTTTCAGTTCACAACGTTAAGCATTGGGGCGAGTTTTCACTCTCCATGCTTAACATAGGAACGTCACTAGTGAAGAATTTCAACTAGTCGTTTCGCGTTGTGAAACGTCGCTAGTTTTTACTGATAAGAAGTGCACGTTGTGCTCTAATTACAGCGACAAGCTCGGAGAGCTTATCTCTAACGGAAATTCTTGACTAGCGGGCACATACCGTAGTCTACGTGTGCCATTGAAAATAATAAATCGAAACGGAAATAAATGTGGGCAAAAGCAACGGAAATAAACATAAAAAGTACACACATAAATTGCATGTAAAAAGTATAAAAACGAAACGCAAAATTGATGTGAATTACTGTAACACAAAACATAACGAAAAACATAATGAAAAATTGTGATGTGAATCACGTGACGTTCGACGAAATCCGTTGGCACGTGACACGGCGGTCCTTCAAAAAAGGGCGTCCTCGTCCTTGTGCCGGCTGCGACGGTCAAACGTTCAGGTGAGGGTGGCGGCGAGCGGTTGCTGGTTCAGTGGTTTTTCGGTATGTTCTGGTTTGTGGAATTGTGTCAATGTTGCGTGGAGTTGCTGACGTCCATCGGAGATGCGTGGAGTTGCTGACGTCATTTGATCCCTTCGTTGAAGTTGCCAATTGTCGGTTGATTTGTGAAATCTGAAACGAGACTACGAGAAAAATTTTAGAGGCGTGATATAGGCTATCGCATGGATGCGCCTGCAATGTGAGGCAATACCCTAGTTTAGATGCATTGATCGCTGCTCATTCTCTTCTTTACACTGCTATTCCAGCTTGGAACAGAAGTGGGTATTTTGTGAGGGGCACGGCGGTCCTTCGAAAAAGGACGACCCCGTCCGTGAGTAAAGAAGAGAAGAGCGACTTGATTACGGGTCGGCGACCTCTGCATCAAGATGTGGGTCAATGAGATCTTGTGTAAAATCTCTATTTGTTGATGGGATCAACAAAGGTGCCGTCTCGATGACCTGGGAAGTGGAAGGTATCTCCTTTTCTTCTGTAGGCTGAGCTGGTGACACGTAGCGTCTAAGCTGATTGACATGCACAGTATCCTCTTGATCAGTCTCAAGTCGAATGGTGACATTAGGATAAGCCACATTCGTGACAAGGTAGGGGCCATCATAAATGGGCAATAATTTGGGCGTCAGACCACGTTTTCCAGTAGTGCGCAGTTTGAGCACTTGATCCCCAACCTTGTATGAGACATCTCGTGCCATGCTGTCGTAGGACCTAGCATAAGCCGCCTGTGATCTCTCAATTCTGTTCTGGATCAAGGTCGAGGCATTTGTAAAATGCCGTTTGACCTCCATATCATAAGTAGAAACATCTATGATATGGGCCGGAGGAGTGAATGAGAGTGCTGCATCAACAGGTAGCATGGGAGTACGACCATACATGAGCTCAAAGGGTGAATACCCTGTGGACTCATTCATGCTAATGTTGACAGCGAACACAGAGTACGGCAGGTGTTCATCCCAATCAGTATGACCTTGGTGGACATACATACGTAACCGTGTGGCTAGCGTTTGGTTAGCTCTTTCCACTTCTCCGTTTGTCATGGGATGATAAGCGGTGGAGTGGATTTTCTTAGTTGAACAAATGGCAGTGATTTCAGTCATCAGTTTGGACGTGAAATCAGTACCACGATCAGACTGGAGAATCTGCGGTGCCCCATGTCTGCAGACAATTTGAGTAACAAAAAGTCGAGCTATAGTTTGCGCAGTAATGTCCGGAGTAGCGAAAGCTTCAACCCATTTAGTAAAGTAGTCAATGAAAACTACAATTAATCGGTTTCTGTTTTCACTAGTGGTCATTGGTCCCATACAGTCGACACCGACTCGATGAAACGGACCCGTAATGGAGATCGGTTTCAGAGTTGCACGGGTCTTCTGTCTCGCAGGTTTATTCCGTTGGCAAAGATCACACTGCTGACAAAAGGACTTGACGTCCGCACTGAGGGAATGCCAGTGGTACCTACGGGCTATAAGCCTCGCGGTACGTTTTGCACCAAAGTGTCCAGCAAGAATGTCATTATGATGAGCCTCAATAATGGTAGTAACCATTGAACGAGGGACAACAATCTTGTTGGACTCGCCTGTCCACTTCTGAAGGATGTTATCCAACAGGTGGTAGCCATTGACATCATTCTGATCACCGTAGGGTTTTAGTGACCTAAGAATGGAGGCCAATTCCGGATCCTCGAATTGAGTTGCCAGAAGGTCATGGTGCTGCGCATCCTGTGATATCTCTGCATAAGACTCAGACCTGGCCAGGTGCTGCGCACCATTCGTGGTCCTTTGGGATGAGTTCGCCAGGCGCTGCGCACCATCGGAGATCATCATAACTTCTCCCTCGGGTCTGTATAGGGGAATATCGTCAATACTCTCCCCGGCAAGGGAATTAGGATCGGGAAGGCGTGATAATGCGTCGGCATTACCATTAGACCGACCTTTTCGCGGCCGAATAGTCAGTTTGAATTCAGCTAACGCGAGGCCCCACCGAGCTATTCAGGACGAAGGGTTCAGTTTTTCCAACACTGCCTTAACAGCAGTGTGGTCGGTCTGGACGACCACCTCATGTTGAAAGAGATATGGCCGAAAGTGCTTGACGAAATGGACAACAGCGAGAGTGTCCAACTCCGTAATAGTGTAGTTTTTCTCAGCTGCTGTTAACCCTCTACTGGCGTACGCAACAGGATGGTCGTATCCATTCTCGTCCAACTGGCTTAGAACTGCTCCTATCCCCGAAATGCTTGCATCAGTTTGAAGTATGAAGGATTTCGTAAAGTCCGGATGGCGCAGGACAGGAGGGTTCAACAACAGCCTTCGGAGTTCGTCGAACGCCAATTGCTGAGGTTTTGACCACTGGAAGATAACTTCCTTCCGTAAGAGCTTGGTCAGCGGCTCGCTGAGCCGAGCGCAACCAGGGATGAAACGCCTATAATAAGACACAAGACCAAGAAAAGACTTGATGTCTTTAGTGTTTTGTGGAATGGGTAGATCCTGGACGGCAGCCAATTTGACTTTGTCTGGCTCGAGCCCTTTCTGTGAGATGCAGTACCCGAGATATTCTACCTCAGAGTGCGAAAACTTGCACTTGCTCAGTCTGAGCTTCATTCCACCCTGACGGAGACGCGTAAACACATCCGTCAGGCGCTCAAGCATCTGGGTGTGAGAGTTCCCGAACACCAAGATGTCGTCGAGATAGGTCAGTGCAGTGCGCCACTGCAGTCCTGTAAGAAGCAGGTCCATGAGGCGTTGAAACGTCCCAGGGGCATTGCAGAGACCAAAAGGCAGATAGTTGAACTCGTAAAGTCCAATAGGTGTATTAAACGCCGTTTTTTCTCTGTCTGCCTCGGCAATAGGTATGGACCAGTAGGCGTTAGCCTGGTCAAGGGTAGTGAAGTATTTCATACCCTTGAGTGTGTCCAGGATATCATCAATCCGTGGGAGAGGATAGACATCCTTTTTCGTGACCTCGTTGAGACCACGAAAATCAACACACATCCGGTGTGACCCATTTTTCTTGCGAACCAAGACGGTGTTAGTAGCCCAGGGAGAAGTGCTAGGCCTAATAATACCTTTCTCTTGGAGCGCTTTGACCTCTTGTATGATGAGATCCTTTTCCTTGGGCGGGGTGCGGTAAGGGAAACGGCGGACTGGGCGAGCGTCACCCGTGCTGATCTCATGGTGCACGAGGTCAGTGGAACCTGTGTCCTTTTCATCGACCACGTAGAGGTCAGTAAATGCGACCAGCAGATCGAGCAACGCTGTTTTATCCTGTGAGGAGATATCTGGAGATATCACAGCATTGGCTTCAACCCACTTACGGTCAAGAATGGTATCAGACTTGACTGCCGATCCCTGTAAGGAATCAGTATGCATCTGCACATGACCGATGGTCGTGTGTGGGTAGAGAACCACTGCGTGTGTACTTGGGTTAACTACCTGTAGGGGTATGCGACCATTGGTCACAGTACTCACAGTACCAGCAAAGTATACATTACGTTGTTGACCCAAAAGAGGCTTAGGGAAGAAAGCTACTTCGGGCACAGTTGCATATATTGAAGGTACGGGTGCAGTGAATTGTGTTAGCGAGCGAGGCTCAAGGACAATCAACTCCAGCAAGGGTAGTGCCCCATGAGCAGAAGGTGGATTGTGGATGAGGCCTTCACACCGAACTCGAAGTTCCTTGAACTGGAGAAAGGATTTCTCCCAGCTCAAGCTGACGCAATTGAAACGTCCGAGGAAGTTCGTCCCCAAGACTAGTTCAGCCGAACAATTCTCTTGAACCTGGACTTGAATCCGTTCAGAGACATCAGCCACTGTCACCGTGACATAGGCAGAGCCTAGCAGGAGAATCGGGGACCCATTGGCTGCTATGGGGCGAGCCCTAGTCTCTGTGAGTACCAAGTCGGGTAGCTGGACCGCCAACTTGTGATCCAGGAGCGAGAAAACTGCTCCAGTATCAATTAGAGCTTTGGCCTCTACCCAATTGTTCAGTAGAACCTTGATATGAGGGGTCCTCATCTCAGTGGGGTAGAAGGCTGATACTACATGACCTGGGTCAGGTACAGAATCATCAAAGCTCGACTCTGGCGCATTGGATCGCCTCGGTATGGGTAAGCCAGTGCGTCGGAGTAAGCCTACCAGAGCATAGCCAACCAATGTTGCCGGGTTGGCCTCAGGAGTTGGATGGACCTGAACAGTGAGTACATGATCTGATCTCTCTCCTGAGCTCTGAGTAGCTCCTAGTGATTCAACCTCAACATCAGAGAGTGGTGGCACCTCTAGTACAGGGGATGCAGGTGCATCAGAGTCACTAGGCTCGCGAAAACGGCCTTTCTCTAGTGTAATTGGAGAATTTCCAGGCGGGGGTCGAGGACAGTTTGACCCTGACTTGGCCATGGAATGACCACTAGCCCGTCTAGAAGAGGTCCTACTTCCTCTGGTTGACCCACGGGATGAGGCAATGGAGGAAGCTCGCGAGGGTGGCCGAGAAAGGGACGAAGTCCTCGATCTGGATCGAGACCCGGACCTGTGGGAGGCCCTTGACAGTGAACGTGTGTTCTCCCACCAGGGTTCGATCTGATCAATCTCAGCTGCTGTCAACAGAAGTGGCAGTTCTACTGCATTCAATCGACAGACATGTTGTTGGTAGTCAAACGTAATATTCTGGAATTGTTCTAAAAAGTCCAATCCAAGAATCAGATCGACCGGTGCCCAGAAAGGAGACGTAGTCTTACACACATGGAGATGTATATCCACTCGTGTGTGTGGCTGACGGGTTCCAGGCAACATTATCTCATACGGTCCTGAAAGGAGAGTATGAATGGCTTTACCATTGATACTCATCAATGGATTAAAGTCGTGATGTTGCTGGAAGGCCATCGCCGCCTTCGGACTCTCTTTGATCAGCGCTTTGTGAAGGCATTGACTAATGATAGTCCGTGGGCAACCAGTATCAAGGAAAGCTGGAGTTTCCTTGTGGTCAACCAGTACGACAAAACACGGAGTGATCCTGTCTAACTGAGTCGGCACATCGTTCTGTACGTAGTGAAAACCTACCCAACGCTGAACTTTCCAGAGGAGGTTCAACGGAGAGTATTGGCTAACAAACCGAACCTGTCTTTTCCGCAGGCGGTAGCTGAGGTAATAGGAGATCCCAACGTAGATGAGAAATCCTGTACCAGCCAGTACTGCCAGGGCAACAAGTGTGTTAAAGATTAGCTGCACTGGTCCGCTCAAAAGAGACTGTAAGCCCTGCATGAGGTTGTGCTGCTGACCAGTAATCACATGGTTTGCTGCCAGACCAACACCTTCCAGTGAGGCTTTGATGTCAGTCCCTACCCCTGCAACCGCCTGATACAGGGTATCTGGTTGTAGGGATAAACCAGCCGTATAGTTTACCAACCGGTTCAAGACCGCCTCAATTTGCTCAGTCTTGTAAACGTACTGTTTAAAGATAGCAAAACTTGAAGGGGTCATGGCCAACTGATCATGAAAGAGCGAAGGAGCGTCAAAGTGAGTGACGTTGAAGCGCTGCTTCCAGAACAGCTCCAATGGAATGTGGCTCACATGGACCGTGCCAGATTCAGTAAACCAGCCAGAGCGATTTCGGAAGATCCCTGTAAAGTGGTGGTCACAGGGCACCTTTGGACTGAATTTAGTGAGATCTGGGCCACCGGGGGTGGCAAAATAAATGGTACCGCCAACCTGTACGGGTAGATACTTGTAACAGGTGTCTTTCACTCGGTACGAATGATAGACATAAGTGGCGTTGACCTTTTGACACGGCCATATCATCAGTGCTTCACCCGTAAATTCCGCCGTCAGGTCATTCCTCTGAAGGAATGCCCGGGCTCCTAGTGTAGGGTCAAAACGAAGCAACTGCCAAGTCAGATCAAGGTAGCATTGAGCGTGAGAACACAACTCTAGCCACATGAATCGAAAATTGTTAATTTCCGACTCCTTGATCTGCTGAGCCAGGTAATTCAGTTTGGCATTGACGGGGTCAGGGACGGAGTCCTTTGCCAATCCGAATAACCTCTGGGTCAGATTAAATCTTCCGTGGATGCGTAGAAGAAGACCCTGATCCGTTCGCACTGTATTCAACCGGAGGTCAGGACACAGTCGAAACACGCGAGAGTTTCCCGGGATCTTCAGGGCAACTTGCAAATCATCGATGATGATGTGGTTCCCTGATACAGACGCAGTGTAATTGCCTTGTGGCCGATAATGGCACTGTGCTGTAAAATTTGTGGCAGGCCAAACAATTACCCCGTCTAGAGTAGTGCATTGACCTGCAGTGGGACTGCATCCACCTACGTCTCCTAAGGTACTTAGAGCTGTAGTGCCATCCCACGAAGCGACCTGTCCCTCCTCGATGAAAAGGTTAGTCACTGTCTTGCAGACGTCATTGCAGCACCATGAGTACATCACCTCCAGTGTTTGGTTAGTGCTATAAAAGCCAGGACGTATTTCCACGAGCTTTTGTAAACCAAACACCTTTGTGCGATGTGCTAGAGTACACGCCGCAGGCGCGAGGTGCTGAGTAGTAATGACGTCTGCAGTAATGCCCCTAGATCTAAAAAAACCAGTGTTTGTGCATACCTTACGATTCCACAAGGTACATTTCCATGCTTTAGTCGTGATTGGATCAGAAATAGGTACATATACTGTAACGTTCATGCGTCGTGGACTCCACGAAGATTTTGGTGGTTTGCATTCAACTTTTTGAGGTAGCTCAAGTGGATGACCGCTCCTTGAAAGACCACAAAATTGGTATTGAGTAGCATGTGTTGCAGAGCTCAGTCCTAAGAACAGTAGTGTCACGAAGGCCCAATTTATTACAAACAAAATATTTACAAACGGTGTTTGCAAATTTACACCAAAATTTACATTTTTCACCCGTCGGGCGGCTTCATTCTTCGACGTCGTCGTCGTCGGACGACGCGGGCTCTTCTCCGGGGAAGTCCATGACCAAGCCTCCTCCAGGGTGGACTTCTCAAAGAACACCAATCTTCGGGGACCGCGGGATGGTAGCCGTCGGAAATGGTGACGCCTCGGTGAAGTTGACGGCGTTGTGAACGGCGGGCAACGGTTCTCCAAAGGCGTTGGCGACCGGTTGCTGTGGTGCAATCGCCGCCAGAGTTTGGGCTCCCGTCGTCGTTGTCGTCGGTGACGTGGCAACAACTGCTGTGGGCCGCACGTTGCGACTGGCCTTTTCCACAGCGCGGCGGACGGCGTCCACTGCCGGTGACGACGGTTCACCGTCCAACAGGATCTTGTCCACTGGGGTGGCGCGAATAGTTCCGTCGGCGATAAACTCGAGCGCCCGTCGAGCGACGTCGTGTCCCAAAATCCGCAACACCGCCGGTGCGGATAGCATGACGTCGGCGGCCGTAAGCGCCTCAACCTCGAACGGCTCGTTGAGTAGCGCCCAGGGGAGGTGCGGATACTTTTTGGCCAAGTCGGTTGACCAAACAGCCCACATCGCGTCGGTGACGGATGAGGAATCTGTAAGCAAGAAATCAGTAAAGCCGGAGACTTGTAAAGATATCTACTTTGTGAACTTGAAACTTCAGAAAAAGAAGGCAGTTTACCTATCAGATTCATCGATTCCAATTGACCAATGACCTCCAACGCGGAGTCCGTGGGAATTCCGGGCGGCGGTCCCTGGTTGATAACATGTGCCTGTGGCGCCGTTGTACCTTCCGTCGGTCGATACGACGCGATTACGCTGACGTCGCCAGTCGTTTTCGGTGTCGCTGACGGGTTTACGTTGACCGGCGTCGCGTATTTCGGTGGTGGCAGCGGAAAAGTCGACAACGGGGTCGTCAAAACCACTGCCGTAGCTGAAAAACCAATACTGATTACACAGACAGGATAACACAGTTGTGAGCGATCCGCCAGGTGTTCAGCCAAAACTTCATCATCCAGGTCAAATAAGTCTGGGTGAAGAAGGCCGTCGGTAACCCCTACAGCATTATTTTGCCGTGGAGGTGACGGATATTGGTTCCCTGTCCCGTGAGGAGTTGGGTTAGCATACCTCCGAAAATTTCCACTTGCCCCCTGAGGAGAATAACCAGAGTTACCAAAATTAGTCTCACCAGGCAGTGTCGAATTTCGATTGGGGCAAGCCGTTGCCCGGTGCACTCGTAGTTTTCGACAATGCGGGCAGGGTCTGTCGCATCGGTCAGTCGGGTGCGCCCTCGTTCGACAAAAATAGCAACGGCTGGCGCCGGTGGCGGAGGCGGTGCTAGGGCCAGCGCTATCGGGATTTTGCGCCCGGCAAGTAGCGTCGTTGTGGGTGCAGCGTCCATGGTAGGAGCACATCTGTAGATGTGCCCCCGACGGGCGATCGCCGGCGGTTTGGACACGCGTCGACAGCGTCGATGACGGCGTCGAATTTCTCGAAGGTGGCGCCGATTGCTGAGCCGTAAGTCGCGCAACGTGAGCCGTGAGCCGGGCCATCTCCGATTGCAAACGTCGAACCTCGTCAGAGGGCGTGGCCAACGGACGTTGAGCAGTGCTCCTTTGATTCGACATTGACCTGACGTTGTCGGCGGTCCTTTGTTCTGAAGAGAAAACAGCATTAGATGGGGCAGTATACCTAATCTCATCCCGAAAAATCTGTGATTCTGCGTAACAGGCTGCCTTGAGAGTCTCTTCAAGAGTTGTGAACTCCCTGAACTTAATACTATCTCTGAGGACTGGTCTCAACCCTCTCAGAAAGATAGGTTTAATGATAGAATCCTTAACGTCAGTCGCGAGATCCGGATAAGCCACCCTGGACAGTCTCTTAAGGTGCTCAAGGTAGACTATCGCAGACTCAGTCGGCTTCTGCAGATGATCTTGGATCAACTGCTGATGCAGATCTGAATCACGCCCTACTGGAAAGTCTCTCCTAAGAAAAGCTGTGAACTCTTCGTAGCGGGTAGGCTGCGGAGTACCACTGCTAAAGTCCCGGTAGGATGCCAGAGCAGGACCTGTGAGGCAAGACTCCAAAAACGCGATTTTATATGCATGATGTGCTTCTGTTACCCCTTGAAGTGTAAAGAAACGGGTCAAGTGGGATATAAAATCCGTTATGGACTCACCAAAAGCGCCTGAAAAGGCTGGAGGGGCCATGAAGCTGGACACAGGAGGGTGCCTTCTGCCATTCATAGCCTCCAGCTTTTGGTTGAGTGGTCCAAGGGCATTCTCAAATGCAGCTTGGACCTTATTCTCAATCTGTGAAGGTAAATCAATTTCTGACTTCATAGATGAGAGTTCGTCTTCCTGTAAGGTATCTAAGACTGATGATCATGCTTGTGAAGTTATTCGATCAAACTGAATAGAGAGGGCTTCACTTGTCCGTTTAAACTTAGTACTGAGTCGACAGGAACGTCTAGGTGTCTCTATTTTGTAGGAGTAAAGTAAGAGTTACTTTTGTAGTCGCGTGTCGAAGAAGCGCGGGAAGTACGAGATCGTTTGCGCGACGGCGTGTTGAGGCTGTAACGCTTGTTCTTTCCAATATCTAGCGGCCACTCAGCGATGGGGCTAGAAAAGGACAAGGTTTTAGCTCTCAGAACAGCCAGACGGAGAGATAGGTTGACGCAGAAGGGAATTTATCTGGTCACCTACGTAGGTGAAGAGGGGATAACCCGAGTGTAAAGAGAGGGAGGAGTATACCCAAACTTTAGAGGTAAATGGGGCAAGACCCGGTTATTTGAACCAAAAGTATAATACATTTGAAAGAAAGTGGTGGAACTCCAACCATAAAATTAAGGAACCGACGTGAGGGCGTACGGATAAACCCGCTCAAAAGGGAATTTTATCTGGAGGTTAAGTCCGTTGTACTAGTTTACAAACTTTGGGATATGGGAGGGCTCGTAACCGACAAAGTCCTACTCACCAGGAGTAGCGCATGGAGTAGCTTAAGAATTAATAAGTAAAGGGGGACAACATAAAGTAAACTTAATGGGTGCTAATAGATAGGGACAAAATTAGTTTACAAACCAGACTAAGCAAAGGGAATCGCACTATTACGCAATTGGCCTCACTCACTAGGAGCAATTGCGAACTCTGAAAAGTGTGATGACTAGACAGGAGGATCCCCGGAGGACGTCATTCGCGTATATGCTACAACCGTGCCCAAAAATGGGAATGCGCGTTTTGAACAGAACGGGAACTCTCCAGGAGTATTATATACAGCTGGGGGCCGGGTTTCCGTTCACTGAGATGAAGTGAGGATCGCAGGTCACCAGTTGAGATATAAGAGCACCAGGTACCAGGGTGCTATTCTGACACACTCAGTCAGTAAAAGGGCATGGGGGTCCTTGGCCCAGCTGTGCCGGTGGTGGAGGTGGGGAAATGCAGGCTTCCTCCTATGAATCGAGGCTAGGCTCAACGCATCTTGAGATCAGGGGTACAGTCTGTCTCGAATAAATGAGTGTAAAGTGAGGAGCTAAGGCGGACTTAGTTGTAACGTGTTTAGGCGGACCCGAACACCTTCGCTTAGGCGGACTAGCGGTAATATTATGCTAAGGGACAAACCAACGGAGGCGGACTCAGGATTAAGGGCGACTCTAGTGCGGACATTATTAGGCCAGCTAACGAAGGCGTTTGAGTGTAAAGAAAAGAATACAGGGTGGTCTTTTACACCTTAGGCCCAACCAGTGGCTGTGCCGTAATTCCTGAGGAATTATTCTGGTGGGGACACTAAAGAAGATCATAAGTGAGAAAGAAATGCGAGAATTTAGATAAGAAATTTACAAGAAGGTTGTCGACCCTTGCGGTTGTTGGACACAGGCAGTAGCGACTGCAAATGCCCAACAGTTGCGTATGTTAAACAACCAACCCAGCTGAGGCGGAGTGTAAACCCGTTCGAACCTACAGTTAAAGCTTAGAAGAGGAGTCACGTGCTGATCCATCAGTGCCGCTACCCTTGCGAACAACTTGATCAGTGCCAGGGACCGAGTGCATCTCAGGTTGCGTGAGTATGTCTACTGATGTTTCCCAGGCACCGGTAGCACACAGACACAACCCTAAAACAAGAGCCGTAGGTGAGAAAATAATACTACAATCATCACCTAGAAATCAAGTGGCATCTTGGAAACCCACAGTAACCCGGTGCTGACGTCAAAAGATGTGATACACACCACCACACTCGGTGCTGACGTCAAGTAACTGGGATGTAAGTGCCATAATCTCATATTGCAGTACGTACGCCAAAAGTAAGAGCCTACGGCTACAAACTCTTTACGGCAATACGGGGCATCGCCGTTGCTGACGCCAGAATAAGACTGTATAGTCTTAATTCCGATACTGGAATAGAGATTTATCATTGCGGACATCAGTAGATAGGGCCCTAGGCCAGCAACCTTGCTACGACAACACGGAGCATCGCCATTGCTGACGTCAAAAGGTAATAGCTGAGTCTCAGTTATCCTACGACAATGATATGAGATGCAATTGTTGCAGACGCCAGATGTGCGGTTTGTAAGGCCTCACATCTCCGAACAACAATACGGTGCATTGTTGTTGCTGACGTCAAGGACTGAAGTCGGAATAAGTCGGAATAATCGACCAATCCTAGTGCAACAACACGAGCCTCTGCTGTTGCAGACATCAGGAAGACAGTGCCATACGGTCACCATCCTGCAATAACAACCTGTTACGTTGCCATTGCTGACGTCAGAGGTAGAGCCGGAGGGCCACCCACCCCTTAAAGCAACAGCAAGGGATGCAGCTGTTGCAGACGCAGGGGGAGGACACGGAGAACCTCAACCCCTGAACGGTCACATGCTATGCAGCCATTGCTGACGTCAGAAGCATGACCCCGCTAGTCAAGCCTCAGTGCAACAGCAGCATGTGAGGTAGTTGCGGACGTCAGAGGTGGGGTCGCACAAGACACAACACCTCATAGCAACCCAATAAGTAGTTGTTGCTGACGCCATTGGTCCCAACCGGTAAGGTTCTCACCACTTGCAACCACCCAGAATGAAAAAGAGAGAAAGAAAAGAAGAGAAAAAAACCGTACAGTAGTGGAAAAATAATAAGAATGACCTACTGAAGGTTTGCCAACTATGACGTATGTGTGACCAGTGGAGAAAAGTTTTGGTTGTGAAAATTTGAATAGAAGTGAAAAGAGAAAATTTATTTGGTTGGGGGTTTTTTTTTGGTAGGAAAAAGGATAAATTTTAATTTGTTTGTTTAGAAAGGGGAAAGAAAAGGAAATGGGGTTATAAGTTTTTATTGAGTTGATTTTGGAGATAAGAAAATTTATTAGGTGAAAAGTTATTTTAATTGGGTCACACATGATGCATAGGGGACGGAGAAATAAAAAGTAAAGTAAATAAAATTAAAATTTGAGGCCCTAGAGATAAGCGATGTGATCTGCTAAGTACGGTGTTATATGTGTCAACAGTAAAATTTTGGCTTGTTTGGCCGGAAAAATGAGCAACTTGGCTAGTGCTCAGTGAAGATAAGAAAAATTTTGAAAAAGTGTGTTGACACACATACCGGACACAGATAACAACTCACGACCACACTTGACGTCCAGAATCAAGAGTGGAAGGGTTACTGTACCTCGTGATCGGAGATCCCGAAACCCTCAGGGGCTGTGAAAACCTCATGGGCTGTGATACTCAAGTACCCGTACCCAAGTATACTGTAGTTAGAGTATGTGCAACTCGCAGTCATACTGTAACCAAAAGGCCTAAGGCGCTACAGTAACCTGTCCGATCGCACGCAGTGAATGGAGGCCCAAATTGACGAAAAATGGAAAGAAAAAGGAAAAAAGAATGAAAGCTCAGAGGAGAATGACGGCAGAATACTCGATTTACTCAACTCTGGGAATTTTATGACTCTTGGGAGATTAAATCTGGGGGAAAATCGATACCAGGGGATTAACCAAAGCTTACGGTAGTTACTATACTCATAAGGGGTTAATTACGCACAAGAATCATTAAGTTAATCACGTGTGGGGCAAATCCCGACCTACAGTAATTAAATGTTACTCAAATGCGGTGCTATCTGAGTTGGCGTAAGACTCGAATATAAGGGCGTATTCCGACCTAAGGGGTAGTCTACCTTCTTACGGGCGTATCCACTTACATGAGGGCAAAAATTTCATCCCAAGGGTCAGTGTCCCACTTTGGAAGCGAATCAGCAGACCTGAGAGAGGTTTCCCCACTCAAGTAACGATTCTCATGATCTGATGGAGGTTTCCCCTACACAAATCGAAAATTTACCTAATTGAAAGAGGTATCTCACTCAAAAGGGTAAAAGGTTCGTTCCCAAGGACTGTGGAGTCAGACTTAAGGTCGATTTTCCAGCCTCGCCATGTCACATTAAGCAGATTGGAGCCATGTCACATTAACTGAATTTGGTGATCAGTCACATTGACGGGCAAACCCGTACCATATCCCATAGGAAACATGGCCATGACACGGTAGGTGACATGCTGTGACCCCGTGGGGTGGCTCCAGTAGTGTATTCTGTTTCGGGAACCCAACCCAGCTGGTACTACCACAGGAAAACCTATGGTGTACCTCGGCCTTGTCCTGGGGTTAATGCTGTAGAATAATGGACAACGCGGCCAGGTCGGGGGTGTCAATCCCTAATCCTCATTCTACGGAATGGGGGACGGTGCCATTCGGGGAACGGCTTACTGTAGGGGACCCGATTGTTAACCTAAATCCCCTTTATTGGCCCTGACCTTAAGGGTCTGAGGGCTTTCTTAACTGAGGGTCCTTCCGAGGGAAAACTAGCTTAGGGGAGACTCCCACAAATATACCCTCAATAACAATAACCCCTGAGAAGACTCAAGACACTTCTTCTCAAATTACTCGGCGCTGGGCGACGGGTTCGGGGTCAAACGCGGGGTCCTACGGACGGCGATGTGGGAACGAACTCCGAGCGATTCGGCGTGGGGATTCGGTGGCTGCTAAACGGCAGGCGGCGATCACTAACGTTTCCTCGGCGAGGGGCGACAGGTCTCTACACTAACGGCGACGGTGGCGGGTTCCTACGGTCGGGTTACTGTAGGCGTTGTGTGTATGTGTAGGTCGGGGACGAAAATATGGTAATTTATTCGACATGTGACGGCAACGCAGTTGACAACAATAAAAATATAATAAAATATATCGACGGCGGACGCGACGTGAAGCTAAACGACGAAAAACCAGTTAGGCCCAATAATGAGTGACAAAAAGACAAAACATGCCCTTTTAAAGGGCTCTATAGACTACAGTATGCCTTGGGCGGAGTTAACACTCCCCCAAGCTAACTTCTGCAGCGGAAATCGTTGCAGAAGATGCCTATGATCACATAGACATTTTCAGTTCACAACGTTAAGCATTGGGGCGAGTTTTCACTCTCCATGCTTAACATAGGAACGTCACTAGTGAAGAATTTCAACTAGTCGTTTCGCGTTGTGAAACGTCGCTAGTTTTTACTGATAAGAAGTGCACGTTGTGCTCTAATTACTGCGACGAGCTCCGAGAGCTTATCTCTAACGGAAATTCTTGACTAGCGGGCACATACCGTAGTCTACGTGTGCGATTGAAAATAATAAATCGAAACGGAAATAAATGTGCGCAAAAGCAACGGAAATAAACATAAAAAGTACACACATAAATTGCATGTAAAAAGTATAAAAACGAAACGCAAAATTGATGTGAATTACTGTAACACAAAACATAACGAAAAACATAATGAAAAATTGTGATGTGAATCAGGTGACGTTCGACGAAATCCGTCGGCACGTGACAAAGTCATAAAAACGCAAAGTTTGAAAAATGTATCATAAAAACGCGCCGAATGCGAAATTACAGACGAAGAAATGCAAGGGAAATAATGCAGTAAAGGTAGTAAAAAAATTGAAAAGTTGAGTTTCAAAAGTTTCAAAATAGAGATGATATTTTTTAAAAATTGCTACCAGAATTTCTTTCATAAAAATCTCTAATCATATCGATGATGTTTTCTTCCGCTTTACTTTCTGGGGCCCATTTCTCGAAGCTCCCGAACTTGATTCGTCAGCAAAATTGGCAATTCGTTGACTCTGAATTTCGTTGACAAAATATTTTTTTGGGTTGCCGGAAGAAACTTTCGTTGACGAGATTTCGCTGACGAAATATTCAGTTCGTTGACGAAATTATGCAATTTTTTCCACGAAATACGGCAGGTGGGTTTCTCGAAGCTCCCTAAATATTTTCCTGCCGAAATTTCTAGCTCAATGACGAAAAAAACTAAATAGGTTCAAACCTCTCTAACTGTTCATAACAGCCGTTTTTTAATGTACAAAAAATAGGACGAAAATCAATAGTCCTCTTTAATTATTTAAATGAATTGATTGGTCAATTTTGTGATTTTTTTGTGTTTTATGTTCCAAAATTCTAAAGGATTGTGTCGCAACTTGGCGCCAATCTCACTCGGGTGCGCATCTCACTTTGGCGCCGGCCTTCCTTTGGCGCCTTGTTTCACTTTGGCACCTAAGCTGTGTCTTACTTTGGCGCCCATCTCACTTTAGTGCCCGTCATGCAAATTTTAGGAGCAGTTTTAAATTTAACATTTTGCTTTACGCTATAAAAAATCTGCTATGCTTTCCTGTATTAAAATTATGTACTCTGCCAGAATCTTTTAGTAAACTGCTATATCTTGCGCTAATTATCTATATGTAACGTACCTGCTAAAGCAGTACTGTAAATATATAGCATACTGTATGTGATAGACATTTATTAAATATTATTTCATTTTCACATTTTATCATCTCAAGGTGTCTGGGATTCACACCCAAATAATCCTATAAAATTACGTGAAGTACTTTATTTTGATCCATTCACACCCCAGTAGCCCAATTAAGATGCCCCAATTAATTTGCACAAACCGCAGCTGGTCCCCTAGAACATACTTTTGGGGGTATAAATAACCACCAGTGGTACGTTATGTTGTGCGCCAACTTTCCTACAGTAAAGTCCATCATCCAATCTGAATTTGGCATGTCTGATACCTATAAAAGATCGAATTGGTGAATTTATGAATTTCCGAAATTTTACGAAAAAGTTTGGAACTCAAGGGGATTTTGATGAAAAATGGCCGCCATTCCAATCCCTCCAGTTATGAAACTGTGGGTGCATCTGTCTACTCGATGTCTATCAACATGGTAGCAGCAGCTGAACCTTATGCACGACTTTCTATATTTTTAATATCTATAAAAATATCTCTTGAAAAATGTTGACTTATTATGGTGAAGATGAAACAGTTTGAAGATAACAGATGAATTGATGAATCCAACCTTGACTCAGGAAAACCCGTGTACAAAACATTGTCAGAATAATATTACTCATGATGCTTTGAGATATTGGAGACGATATAACCAGTTTGGTTTCTGAATTCATAATTAGAGAGCTTTCCCTTGTGAAATATTCCATGGTTTGTGACACTTTAGAGATGGCAGAGAATATTGATACATAAGCTAAATGTTGGAATTATTCCTTGTTAGTGCCTTATGTTTGTGTTTTGCCTTGTAGGTTAATTGATAGAAAAAAGGCAATGAAAAACATAACTTGTTAGCTAAGCAATTAGGCATGTCAGGTGGAAAAAATCATATGTCTCTGTTTTTTCAACCGCTTATTGATGAGCGATATTTTTTATCTGCATATAGGCTTGAAAGTGAATCCATCCATTAACAGTGGATGTCATAATAGTCAGCCGAACTAAGTATTTGCATCTGTGTCACTTTGTGCCTATTCAGAATGAACAATACCACGACTCAAGATCTGATCGCAATTTCTATTAAACAAATCCAACGTCATATATGGAGTTCCATGGAATATATTTTTACAACTGTGTTGAACCTGATGGCCTCCCTGATCATGATGGCAACAATAGCCACCTGGAAACCTGTGCAACACAAAGGTATGATACCAATTTTTGCTCTGATGTTGAGTGAAGCACAGCTGTCGAGCTATTATGTATGTATAAATTCGTATCATGTTTATAATTATGCTACATTGAGAGATGAATTTATGCCAGTTGGGACTTGTAGCCGGTGGCTTTACTTTCAAATATCCAATTATACAAGTATGTCCTTGACAGTTGTTATAGCTATTAACAGATTACAGTCCGTCGTTTACTCTTTCTATTATAAAACGAAACAGGTAAAATGGTTTTTTGTTGAGATCGTACTATGTTTATTGTACGCTGTAGTTGGGGGATAGTTACCAGTCTATCTTTCTCCTCCTCAAGTCTCGTACGTTACTATGTGTAATGCACGCTTAGTGTTCTCTTCTGCGCCAATCGGATATGGTGTCAATCTTTCCTCGGGTATCATTGTAGTTATCATTTATTCATATTTGATAATCCGAATACGAAAACCAACAATTTTTACAAACAGTGTCAGCCAGATCAACTTCCAAAAGCAAAAACAGTTGATCAAAGCTTTGGCTACTTCGACGTTGGTGCAAATTTCCACTCGAATGGTCAGTACTGCTGGTTCATTTTTGTTAACCTTTGTTGATATTGGAAATATTTTCGAAATTGGTGTTTATTTGGGCGCGTTTGCCATAATGGAGGCTCTGATTATCATAATTTTCATGTTTACGAACTTGAAAGATTTCCGCGATGGCTTGAAAAATCTGATAAAATTGTCGTTATAATGAATCACTCTTTCAATTTTACCAGAATTTTTGCAATAAAATTTATTTTTTTGTATGGTCTATAATAAACTTCAATTCGACTTTTCGGTAATGGCAGCATCACCTGTTGCCCAGCACATCATGTGATCCAGTTTGAGGTGCTTTTCTACGTTTCACTTTTTAGTAAAACCCTAATAATCAGTTTTCATGGACCTACGTCGAAATTCATTCGTTCAGAAAGTTTTTATTAATTAGCCATACATAAAAGCTTTTTGGTTGGAAATTAAGAAATTTTCAAATGTGCAGTTTGCATGAGTTGAGTTATAACAGTCTCAAGTTCAATCATTACTCGTTTTCTAATTCCTTGAAGTAAAACATTTCCATCCTGCCCTTTTATGATTGTCTTTTAGATATTTTTCCATTGTATGATTATTCTTTAAATTTTTATACTGACTTGTGGGTTTTCATGTTTCTCTCGCTTAGCAATTGCCCTGAGCCCCAACTGATTCTCCAACTGACAGTCGTAATTTTCATAGTAACAAAGATACGATTTTTATATTATTTTGTATTTTATCAAATTAGTGGTCATTTCAGTATAAATGTAGGCTAATCTCTAGCTTGGCCTAAATACTGTATATTCTTTGCCTGACTCCGAGAGCAGATATCTCTTTGGATCAATCCAGTCGATTTCCATTTTGCCCTAGTTCATTTATTTTGTTGTTACTTCACTTTTCACTAAATGCATTACGTCATAATCAATTAGCATCCATAATATTATTGTTAATAATTGTAGGCAGTCAAGTTTTTTGTCTCCTTTTGAGTTGCAGTTTTCATGGGATATTGACTTCATTCAAAAATTTTTTTCTTTATATTGATATTAAACAAATTTTTTGGCAAGTTTTTATATTGCTTGTGGTCCCAATGAACAAAGCTAGTATATGTTGTGACACCAGAACATAGAATTTTCAATACAGTAAACCCAGATCATGAAAACGACTAATCCAAATGAGCCTCCAGAAGAAAAAAAGATGCTTGTGTCTCTGCGCCACAAACTGCCCAAAAGTTAGGACAGGGCAGGTGCCACTCATCAACATTGGCGGACTTCAGAAATTTTTTCCACACAAAAGATTCACAAGTAAGGAAATCAGAATAAGGATGCTAACTCTTAGAGCAGTCCTGTTGGATGAGACCAAATTAAATGATATTCACAAAACATTGTATAAAGAAGTCTGGATGACATGAAACTGAAGTCGATATGTATGCCATTCTAAAATTTTTTAGAATTTTTGGGTTTGTCTGGGTGTAGTTCCTATGGGTTTGGGTTTGGTCTGGATCAGAAGTTGACCAAACTTATTTTGGGTTGGGCCAAAAGTTTGATCTAGTGTGGGACCTGGCCAGTAATAAGCCCAATCCACAATGTTCCAATGACATCGGCCTTCATCAGACTGCGGGCCTTGGTTTCTGAGAGGAAAAGTTTAAGCACAAATGAAATGCTGAGAGAGGCTACAGCAACTGCCTCAGTGAGGGATTTTTGCAAATTGAGAGCACCTTCCCCGTTGCTCGATAAGCTTAGTTGGTTAGAGCATGCAGATGGAAGCCGCATCATCCCAGGTGCAAGTTCCCGACTGCCTAACTTTTTTGAAAACCTTAACGAAGTGGTTGCAGCGAAAAACACAAGAGTAGAAAAGCTGAGATTGCACCACCTAATGACAATCTAACCTATGTTACAGATCAGATAAAAATAGTCCATCTGTGTTCTGTTTGGTATCTACTTGTTAAACACTTTAAAAATTGACAAAAATATGAAGAAGCAAATAAATAGGCATTTTCACTTGACAACAAAACAATAACATGAAGTCCTCAGACCTCTTTGTATTCAGTGGTTTTCCGTTTTTGTCTAATGTTAATTTTTTATTTATTTACTTTCATTGATTTTTCTATGTTTATCCTGACAATTTTTTACTTTCTCGTCGTTTCTTGTCTGGTTCGTTCAGTTTTTTTCCTTCTCAACTCTTTTTTCTTCATTTTACTTTTCTCATTTTTTTGACCACATTTTTTGTTCAACTTTGACTTTTTATTTTCTATTGTTTAATCCTTTCAAGTATTTTCCCCTATTTTGCCGTTCTCGTGTTTTTTCCACATTTTCTACAATTTGTTCCTCTATTTTCTTGATGTGTTTTCATTTTTTTTCTTCCCTGTATTTTTTTTGATTCCCAAGTTTTCTTTATTGAGTATTTTATCTTCAATTTTGTCTTCCATCTTTTATTTTGTCCCACTATTTTCTTTTTCCTCATTTTTCCACGGTTTCTTCAGTTTTTGTTGTGTTTATCTCGTTTTTTGTTTCCTTATTCTACCTTTCCACTTTATTTTTTGCCGGTTCTCTTTTTTCATCATTTTTTCATTTGTCTCTGTTCCATATATATTCCTTTCTTCACCTTTATTTCATTATCTAGAAGACAAGTGAATGTAGAGAAATGAGAAGTTTGAATACCTTAGCAGTTTTGCTCTGCTGGTTTTTGAATAACTAATCTTATCAGTATGGTCTTACCGTAGAATGCTAATTTTTTGTGTTACGCTATTATGTGATACATATTGCAGAGAATATGTATGGAACATGCAAGAGGAATAGAAATGAGGGAGTACCTATATGGTGGAATAACATTGTGGATGTGGATTTGACCCAGAACAGTGTGGATTCTACATTTGACACGCCAAGCCATTTAGACCACATCCACCATTAGCATCTGCAGGTGGATTCCGCCTATGCCCAAAAAATTATTTTGATGGAAAACTCACCGAAGCAATTCACTTTGGTTGGTACAGATTCAAAATTATTTTATGGAACAGCATAAACGTCCGCATAAACAAACTCATAATGACAACACTGATAACAATGTTTTTTGAACATTCGATATACAGTGTCATATATATGATGATCAGTTTTACAGCTAAAGGTCACGTCTCGGAGAAAATAATCATCACCAAATGATTTACATTTCAAGTCATCCAAGTAGTAACAAAAGGAATCAGAATCAAAATGATAGCGGCTAGTATAGAGATCCATATCGCCCGAATATGTTCTGTTATCCTTCCTCGAATCAACTTCCTTGCACACAATGCGGTACGATTGAATCATTGTCTTTTTGTTTCTTTTTAGCATCGCAATGACTTCATCTGCAACAGTTAGGGAATGGTTCTCAAGAATAATTCTGCTTATTCAACAATAGAGTTACACTGCTCACATTGATTGGAACTGGTTGTTCGAGGGTCAGGTTGACACATTATGGAAAATTCTAGGATTAGTTTTGATGCTCATGCAGATGCTTTTAACAACACAGTAACCGATTTTAGACTGGTGTCTCTTGAATCAATTCAAAAAATGATACTGATCCTGAAAGTGCAAAAATATGTTTTACCTATCTGGAAAAAAATTCGGAAAAAATTGAAAAACATTAAAATTTAAATTTGGCAATTTTATATTCACGGTCGTAATCCACAAAAAATATGAATTCATTTCCAAACAAAATTTCGAGCTTTTCAAAAAAAATTATCACATTCAAAAAATTATATAGCAAAGATTTTGTTAAGTAAAAATAGGTTCAGACGGTTCTGCAGCGCCATGTTTGTAATACTTTGAGTCAAAAATGCAACAAAAAACATTTAGAAATTCTATTTAAGAGAATGTACAGTCCTAGTCTAGCTGCATCAGTTAATTGTACTAATCCACAGTTTGAGTCAGACCAGTGTTAAGGCTCACCAGTGGCATTGGTTCTTGGATAAATTTCGTCAGCTGAAAAATAAAAAAATACACTCGCCATTAAGGTTCACCAATTTTTGTCAGGTTATCCATTAAATCGATGTGATTCTGCCTATTTAAGACAAGTATAGTCTGTTTTTTATAAAATGCTTCCAAATAGAAAAGTGACACAAATCAGCACTGTCGTCAAAATTCTTTACATAAAGTTCTTACTGTACAATTTTTTACTCGAAAAATTCGTGAAGGTAAGGTCAGCATGTTCACAAATTTCCAGTCCTACATGATATATCGTTCATCAGAAAATCGAAAAAATCTGAAATACTACTTGCTTTCCACTTTCATTATTTGGAAGCATTTCAAGAAAAACCGACTATAGTTATTATTTTTATGTAAAAGCTCATTGGTGTGCTAAAACTTATGTCAGATAGCATTATCTGACAAAAAGTTAGTGTATGAATATTAAAGAGCTGCAATTTTTTAGATGATCATGATTGTCTCAATGGCTATATCTTGTTACCTGGAAGGAATGAATCTGTGGGTATGACGATGACCTTCTTGTATGCCGCATCCTTAATAAGACGTTTCTTATATGAAATCTGCATGTCCCGTTGGAATCCGGCACGATTGAGCAAAGCAACATTCAAAGTTTTTGGCACAATTTTCCATCTTTCTTGTGCCCATGCCATATGGTTCCTGACAGCCCAATTCAGTTCATCCAATTGGTGTTGTAATGAAATGTTGTTCTTTCGCCATTTTTCTTGGTTTTTGTTGACAACGTCGAAAGTTAGACTTAAATTGAATGCTGAACTTCCAGAATCCAAGACATAATTCTGCGATAGATGTGTAGAATTTTTCACACTGCTTGAGGATTCAACATTCGAGCCCACTTTGATGGAATCGTCTTTGACCATTGCTTTCTGTTGTGAATAATGCTGATTAATCATCAACAGACTTTTGTTGTTGAATATTCGAACTGCTAATTGGTCACTTAATTGCCGTTTCAGCTCACTAGGGGAAAGATCTTCCTGATCTGAGAATTTAGTATTAAAACTTGACAACTTCTCGAGAGCCTCATCAACTGCTACATGTTTGAAAGCTTGTTGTGCGGTGGTTATTAGTTTCTGAACAATCTTTCGATCGGCCTTCTCTTCAATGTCGTACCCTTCTTCTATGCTTAGTTTGTTTCGGATCTTTTGAGCCAAAGTGTTGAGTTGCGTCCAAGTGACATATGTTTCAGATGCTGTACTAAACAAGTCACAATCGTTAGCAACTTCTTCCAACTGCTCGGCTGTGATTTCAAGTTGATTGACTTGCACATCCTGACCTGCAGCTACAAAAAGACAATGCCACTTCAGATTGTTTCTTATGCCGATTCTCGTTGTGAAAGCTTTTCGAAGCATAGTATTCTGTGGGCATGGGACATCCAAAACTATTTCGAACTGATCTAGATCATGAACTTCACCCCGAAGACTGTATTTCTGGTCATCATGAATGAACTTTGTTGTGCATGTGACGCTCTGCAAAGGTATCAAGTTGATGAAAGGTTCGACAATGTTCGGATACTGCTTCCGAGCTGCTTTTTCCAATGCTAATTGTTGCCCATTGGACAAGAGACGAATGTTGGCAATGATTCCTTCGGGTGTGAAATCATAGATTCTGCCATATTTATTCCGTACAAAAACAGGGTGTCCAATGCTCACCCATTCATCTTGCCTGTTTTGAACTCTGTATGCTCGCAACCGTACGTCGATGCTTTGAAATTTGTATTGAGTCAACAAGTCAGCAGTCTTGAACTGTGTGTCATTGATGTGATTCGAAGTATCATTTGACTCACCTTGCGAACGGGAGAACATCAATTCTGTAAAATCGAGATATGTGCACAGGTGGCTGGAGAAAAAGTCTCCTCAGCAAGTCCCTTTTAATTTTGACACAAACTAATTTTGTTGTGAAAAAACATACTGTATCACTTCTTTACTTGTTCGATTTGAAAAAGCACTTATAGTCCGTTTTTCTCAAATGCAATTTTATGGAAAAGAGTTTATGACTGCAACATGTACTGCATATGTTGCCTGCAACTTCTCGAGTTAATGTATGTGGGAAATTCTCTGAGAACTTGACAATTTGGTGAAAGCAAACGCTTTAGATCGCCAAGTTGGATGACAATATCAGCCTTTTAAATTGCAGGATTTCATGCAACAGAATCGGTCTATGTAATCTAAAAAAGATTGAAAAATTTTACAAAATGAGTGTCAAAACTTTCCAAAACTGCCAAAGTTTAGAAAACTGACAAACACCGAACTTTCATTGTGTGTACTTAGAAAAACATAAAAATTGACTTTCTATTTCAACGCTTGAGGGAGTTTTAGATGTAAAAAATGGCCTATATGGGTAAGCATGGTTCAAAAATCAAATAAAAGAAGCGTTACGATGCTGCTGTAGCTGAAAAAACATTGGTGGCATCAGAAAAACAAGGCAATCTTCTAAAAGATTTGTGCCTTTGGACGAAAAGATAAAAACCCCAAAAAATTTCGAAATCGTGAAAAGTTCTAAGGATCATAAGTTTCACAGAAAAAAAACTGATTCAATAGATTCACTGTATCATTTAGGAGATCCACCGAAGTTTCTACATTTCATTCAGTCGTTTGACTGAGTGTTCATTCTGCACTGTGCTGCCGAATATGTGGAAAAAATTTTTATGAACAATGGGAAATTTTTTTTCAATCTTTTGTACAATGTTATAATGACTGGATGACGTTTTTTCATAATTTTATTTAGGAAGACAGTACCTCCTTCAGTAAAATGTTTTACAGAAGGGTGTGGCTTGTGTCATCAAACCTTAATCTAAGCTGTGTGCGATGTACTAACCTAGCAGCCTGTCAGGGTTTAGGCTTGCATTCAATCGTCAAAAAAACGAATACGCGAATTTATTAACAAATAAATCCAGATTTTAAAAATACCAATTATAAGCTGAGAATGAAAATTTGAAAAAAGTAACAGTTATATACAGTTCCATATCTCTGACGTACGAAAAACCATCAAGACATGAAAAAAGAAAAAAACAGAAAAGAAAGAAACTGCATAATATTCTCCACCTTTGTGGCACCAAAAAAATTTAAATTTCAGTGATGTCACAAAAGATGTTACAAAACTTTTATTCATGTCAATCCTTCCTGGAACATTCAATGATGTTGCATCTAAAATCATGGTGACTTTGGTTCTTCTGCATTCCCTATGACTTTAGTGTTGTGGAATCTTTATGACGTCGGTTTACAGTAATCCTACTGTAGGTAAAGCTCAAGGTGGGGCTTTTCATGTTCTTCTTTCAATGATTAAAAGCTTTCTATATTTTCTATTTCTTTGTACTTGATGTATTTTTCTTTACATTGTGGTATTTCATAAGAACACGCCCAAAAAACATTTTTTCAAACCTCTGACAGTTGAATCAGATAAAACATGCTAAATTTTGTGCAATGGCTGCTGAGTTACTGCAGTTTGAAAACAGTCTAGGTTTTTTGCATAACCCTTAAAGGGCTAACAAAATCAATTTTGGTTATAAACTAATCAGAAAAAACGAAGAAACGAGAGCATTATGTAAGATTTTTCGGCACACTTCTAGTGACTGAATTGATAACTTGACCCAAATGTTTAGGATACAGTTTCCAAAAAGTTCAAGTCTGGCAATGATAAACTAAAAATTATCTAAAAATCAGGTATATTGTCCAGTTTTTTGTAAAAAAGATTTTTGCTTTGCGAGCACATATGTACCCATTTTCCTATTGCTGGGCAATCAGACTCTATAAGACTATGTGTCATACAACTGCCCACCTTATGTGAAGGCCGCTCTTTGGGAGCTTTTGCCCCCTAGTGAAGGCATTCTACAATCTAGCTTCTGCCTATCAAAGCCGGACTTGTATGGCTACCTACAAATAAACAGAATAGGCTGCTAATTCATTTCGCCAACATACTAACTGGGACGAGTGGAGTCTAACAAGAATTTTTCCAAGCATGCCTACACAGTCTATTAATCATGTAGGGATGAAAGGCTGCGTCTGCCTAGGTTAGCTGTAAGAGAAATCCAGGTTGCGCCCAAGAGTCAACCCTGTTCCCTAGACTAGTAGTTAGAGGCAATAAAAACTAGATCAAGACGGCCCCGTCGTTAAGTTTTGAGCCAAAACCTAAGCCTAAACCTATACTTAAACTCTACAATTCCATATAGAAAATTTTTTTTAACTTTACAATTAATACTTTTCACACTATTTTAAAGTGTCACAAGAGTTGTCAAAAAGACTAGAAAAGCAATTTGAAACTCTTCTTGGCCTGCTTTCCATGAGGTGCTGCGAAATTTCATTCTTAACTTTTGTAATATCTAAAAGATTTTGTTGAAATTCCAATCCGGTTGGTGTGGTATTTTGAAAATGTAGAGATTTGCACTGCCATTAGAATATGTTTTTGAATCTGAATGAATCCCCAACCAATAAGGTTTTGAGAACCCAAAATCGTCTGTGCATTGATAGTTTTACGGGCCTGTACAGGTTGTACACAAAAAATACCCACGCCCAACAAAAGCTGCTTACAACGTGCGGGGCGATACAGGGTTGATACATTTTTCATGTGTTAAAATCTTTAGATTATATGGTCTGATGATAGTGGATCTTCTGTAAAATGCTCCAGCTCAGGAATCGAATTTTCATCAGAATCGACTCCTCTTTTGGTTTCATGTCGTAAACAGATTCAGTGTCATTAAGAGGCTTGTGCCGTTCAGCAATGCTATTAGCCGTGCATAAATCGTGGCTGAATTCAATTTGAATTTTGAGCCTTAAAAGCATGATAGAATTTTTGTTTGCTGAAAAAAATGGTGATGTAATCCCATCAATTCATGCAAATCAAATCGAGAAACTTTTAAAAATAGAATTCTTATGGCTACTGTACATGATGTTAACGTTTTGCCATGTTCTCCAAAAATTGTGTGCTTCATTGGCTGAGAATTGTGCATAGATACGTGGGCCAGCCCGTAGAAAATTGAGAAATATGGTTTTCATAGAAGAATCAAATGAACACTTTTTTACCTGCATGACCGCGGCTCGGTTGCTTGATACAGTGGTGTGCACATATCGACAAAATTAGTAAAGCTATTGATCTGTAAATTCGAATGTAAGGATAATTGCTCCAACTCATTTCCACTGGCAACAAAAGTCACTGTCTAGACGTAGCTGAAAAGGATTATATTTATTTGGAATTCCAATTTTTGATACACAGCCAATTCACTGAGTTTGATGGTTGAGTTTTTGACTTCAATTTTTAAGCACTCATTTATCAAAAGTGACTCGAGCTGCAGCTCAGCAGAGTGCTGCAGCTGAGGTTCCAGTTAATTCGAACGTTGAACAGTAAAGTTGAGCAGCTTGCTGATGTTGCAATGGCGTGTACCGCTGTTCATCATGCAGCATGGCCTGCACTCACCACCAAAACAACAACCACAATTTTAGAACCATCCACATGGCTCAGTTAGCAAAGTTGGCTACGTGTCTGTCTTTTATGCAGAGGGTAGATTTGTTCCACCAGCCATGTGGATTTGGGCAAATGACACTAAGCCGCACCTGAACGTAGCCCATAAATTGAGCTGCAGCTGATATTTTCGCGATTCAGCGCATTCTTGGACTTCAGAGACCATTTCTTTTTTAATACTATTAGTCAATGAAATGCATGTTGTAAAAAATTTTAAAATTCAACATGGATATTTTTAATTCAATGATTCAAAAAATGCTTGGAGAGACAAACAAGACTGTGAAAAATCAAAACAAAGTTGACTTTTGCTGACACGAAAATCTGGAAATCGGAATTCTCAGGGACTATTTTAGACTTTTACTGCCTATCAAATTTTCCAAGTCACAATCTGCCAGGGTAGACTCAGTTTCCTACATTGAAGAGCTGCAACATTCTTGTCGAGAAAAGAATGACAGCACAAAATACCTTGCAATAAAGACTAGTGAACAAATACTAAATTGAACAATTTTTAAATGAAAAACATTGATCTAACCTGATTTCAGCAATCAAAAATTTACTTTAGTTATCAAGAAATGACAGAAATCGTGCTTAAGCGGCAATAAATTAATCCGCAACGAAACGTGCATTCGATGTCACGTAATTGTTCACTATTAAACATTGCCCATAACGTCCCAGCCAAACTCTGATAAGCCAAAACTTTTAATTTATGAAATAAAATCGAGTTATCATGTTTTTATTGTTTTTCTCAAGCTGCTAGTAACTTCTATTTTACATGTTACAATTCACTTGATGAGATTAGAGGCATGTGATTAATGACACACTAATCTTTTATGCCCATATAATTTAAAATTTGCATACATGTGGTCAATGGTGACGGTTTATGGGACTCTGAGAGACTTTTGTATTTTTTTCAGATTTTCTATTGAAAAATCACGTGCTGCATTAAAATTTCAATATCCCTCTATTTTCTGATCTAGATCACCAAGTTTGCTGCTGCATACAACAAAATATGTTGGATGTTGAACCCGATGTATTTATCGTACCAGCTGTGCAACATCTTCTGGTTTTCTCGACTAATGGTTCGCTAAACCATCAAAAAAGAAATTCTTATAGTTGTAAAGCATGAATAGGGGCTCTCGACTGTTACAAGGAAATCCCCTCACCCTGACAGACAGAGAGTTGGCTCAAAGACAACAAGATTTACATTAAGATATGACTCTGGCATGGCTGGGGAATAATGAAAACAAAATGTAGAATTACAAAAACACACTCAGCCTTTCCTAACATGAACTTCGTTATTTATGCAAACATCGTTGATAGTTGAAGAACTTTGCATATCATTATCACAAAAATTAGAAAGACAAAATAGGAAAGAAATAACAGGAAATGGAGTGCATGCAAAAACTACATATATCAAGTTACTGTCAGAAATAAAGAAGTAGAAAAGGAGACTGATGCTCAGGTTGTACTGGCACCAAGTTTGTGCAGAACTACACGAAAAATTATGGTTTCGTCATTATGAAAAATTCCTTTATGTTGGTGACTTTCGAATGAAAATTTGATAAAAATAAACATTTTAGAAGCTTACTATTAGTTACAATGTCAAGATACTGAGAGCCAGTATAGTAGTGCAATAAGATTTACTGCACTGATCGAAGAACAGCTAAAGCATCATACTCTATGAAAGATGCTTTGTGTGAGGATTTGTTTGTACGTGATGAAATTAAAACGAACTTCACAAAACACTATTTTCCTTGGTTTTTAAAATTTTCAATGCATGTTACAGGGCACCAAAAAAATTTAAGAAAAAGAATAATGATACATTCATAGCTGCATCACAAAAGAGAGCAAAGAACATCAGAAAAATAAGTGAAAAAATAATAGTGACGGCATACAAATGAATCATACAAATACAGAATTTAAACTCTTGCTGGACCTGGTCAAAAAGCCTAGTGAATTTACATTGGTCGGAAATGAATTTTCATCCTAAAGCTTTAAATAAACCGACTATTACTAACGAAAAACTATGAGTTGTCGTTTCGAATGTTGACCCTTCTGTTCATTAGAGAGAATTCTTGGGTATCACTTTTATTTTCATGTTGTTTCATGTTGTTTCCTGATGTGGCGGTCGACTGCATGATGGCGCAAAAGTTTTCCAATTTCAAATAAGGTTTTTTATAAAATGTTTTATATAACATGACAGAATGATTTAGGGCTCTCTTTTTTGAAGTTACTTTGTCTCAGAATAGTATTCGTAAGTTTATAACACGCCTTATGAAATATTTTCCTACTTTGTCAAACATGACATTTAGTTTATATTCTGATGACCATTTTTATTGCATATTCAGCGGGATTAATCAGTATTCTTTTATCAATTTCATAAAATGGTACGCAAATCTTATGCTTTTTTAGACTGATTTTAATGATTACGCAAACTGAAAGTTCAACTTTGTCGATTTATGCTGATTAAGTTAACTATGATAGAAATTTTTTAGTCGTGACTCAAATATATATATCAAGTAAATAGAAACACAAAATCAATAACGAACACGAATGGATTATACACATTTAGTTCTGTGTAAATGAAAACAGAAGTGTAAACATATTTGCACAAGAAACATTAAGAGCACAAATATAAATACTAGCAATCTTCCTTGATTCTGGGAAATCGTTCAATTATTTAGCTGCGATCAAAATTCCTGCACCATTAAGATCATTCTAAATAACGAAGTTCTGTGAGTCAAAACCATAAATTATACATGGAAAAATTTCACATCGAAGTGTACAAAGTGCGTCTAAACTTTTGAGCAGCACTGTACGTAAAAAAACTAATTAGAAAACCCAAAAAGATGTTTTTTTGGAAAGTATCGCCAAAAAAAGTACTCATCTTACTATCAGGGCTGTTCCTAGGTGTTTAGCGGTCCTGGGCGAACTCAGTTTGAGTAGCCCTCATTTTTTCAAATAAATAGTATACATCGCGTCATTTTTAGATAATAGATGATGCACTACTTTGCATACTTTAGAATATCAAAAAACGACATATAATTCCATTATCACAGCATTATTTATTGCAAATAACACATTTTCCAACTCTGTGAATGCTCATTTATAAACAACATTACGCAGCATATAACTTATATGAAACGAAACGTCGGCTTAATACCTTAATAAAAACCCATGTATAAAGTGTACAGCAGTTTTTTCAAATTAAATTTCCAGGTCTCACACGTCTTTCGTCCAGTTACATTTTTTCGGAGCAGAATTCAAATTGCTACATAAAATGGTAAAAATTAGTGTACGATAAGGAGACCTGGGCAATATGCTGATATTTTCAATAGCCACCAACAAACTAGGAAACCAAAAACATCTACCAGAAATATACCATTTTTGATAAATTCGGTTGAAACAACAGAAACCAAATCTGTTTTGGGCTGAAAAAGGCAAGTGAAATTCAGAAATCAGGCAAACTTTCACTGGCCAGAACTCTTATCATTGTCCAATACTAACCAGGGACTGTAAACACGTATAACATTATGAAGCAGACATGATAGTTAAAAATTCAGTGAAGCAGATAGTAAAATATTTCCTTAACAGTTTTTTGAATTCTACGATGTGTGAGCTCATAACTTTTCCGAAAATAGGCTGACACATTTTTTCGTTTTAGTAGTTGCCTATTTTTCTTTCAGTAATACTGTTTCAACTGTTTGATGGCTTTGTGTCCAGGATGGCTCTTTTTTTGTTGTATTCCCATACATCGACCATCCCTTTACCTCGACCAATGTATTTTTATTTCAAGAACTCATTTTTTATTACAATCCCGTTAGCTCGACTGTCTATATCAAGTAGTACGCTTATGCATAAAAATTTTTGAACTTTTCATGAATTACGATGTTAAGGCTACAGCTTGAGAGAAGATCAATGTGAAACTATGAAATATGAATACTGCTTCTGGATTACTAATAACGCGACCTGCTTTGACCTTTGTTCTTCCTTTTTGCCGCCCAGCTTGTCAGAATTTCTGCATCGATAACAATCCTTACTTGATCCATCGGCTAACTTAACGGTTTTATTCTTCTAAAAGATGTGGAAATGACCCGCATGATTCAAATTTTCCCATTTTAACAAATTAATTTTGCGATATTTTGAAAGTATAAAGATTGCTGGTCCATAATCTTCCATATTGGACAAAATAATTAAGATTTATCACGCAACGCACCAAAACAACTGATAAAATGTTCCTGGTACTGCCCATGGTCTTAAACTTTGTAAAGTACCGTGGGAAAACCAGCTTGTGCCCCCGTGGGAAAATAATAATCACTTTAAAATTTTCAGGAATTTCTTTATATGCAGTCGAGGTAAAGGGACGGTTGATAAAAGACGCATTTCATGTTTAATTTTTACATTAGTCGAGGTAAGGGGACGGTCGAGGTAAAGATGTGGTCGAGGTAAGGGGACGGTCGAGGTAAAGATATGGTCGAGGTAACGGGACGGTCGAGGTAAAGGGATGGTGGCGATAACGGCACACAAACGTTTTTTGCCACTCGTGGCACAAAGAAGTGCAGAGTGGAAAAAACAGATGCGTTACACAATTGTGGAATTGGTGTGTTTGGGTGCACATTTCTGCCCGAAAACCTTATATATCTGGTTTACTTCTACTCTACATAAATTTTATAAATCGAAGTGTAATCAGAATCTAGTTGCGAAATTGTAATCAGAATTTCAACTAAGTGTGATGGTTGACAAAGTAGGGAAATATTTCTCAAAGTAGTATTGAAATCGGACTTTAATCGGACAGAATAGAAATCGGACTTAAATCTGCTCGATGGACCTATTAAATTTTATATGCGGTTGAAACAGAAGTCGGGTTCAGGATTACACGGATCGAGATTATCTCAAGCTCGGGATGATCTCGACCTTTGTGAAACAGCCGGAACCGAAGTTTTTGTGCTGTCGAGATAATCTGGAGCTCTAGCTTAAGCTACTTTGGTGATAGTTAAACTTTATATTGCAACTTGATTTACACTGCATTGTAAATGCTTTCTTCAAGCAAGTTGGAGGGCGCAAGTTTATTGTCGATTCATACGTAGTTATCGCACAACCGTGATTCAAATTTATGCTATACTTATTAGGATTGTGATTGGGATCGATGAATTGTAAAATTTTCGTAAAATCTCCAATTTTATTAGTGGGCCATGGTCAAACTGTTGGTAAACTGTGGCAACAACGCGAATCTATTCAAGTCTTCTATAAGGAATGCTTGGGGTAACATGAACATCTTCAACGCTGAAATAAAAACATTTGATTGCTACCACAGCATGGAGGGTGACTCTTCCAATGGGACCCTTGTTGTGGAAACAAACAGTGGCCCACTCGAAGTGTCCGCGCTCCATTGTACCACACTTCAATGTCTCCGTACTGATTCTATTATGAAAGGAAACGTTCATAAAAGGTTTATATTCAAATACCGGCCAATTGATGTACATTCGTCAAACCAAAATGCCAAAGCAAACTGCTGAATAAAATTGTCTTTCCGATGGTCAAAAACACCGTTTCATTGCGTAGACGTGACCCTGTGCACTATCAATATGTTTCAATGCTCCAAAAGGTGAACTACTGCACGTACCCACACCTCCTAATGCCAACCTACTCGTGCGTATATCATGGTTTGACAAAATCACTCATGAATCCTGATTTGGATACAAAAATGAGTTGGAGGTACTGCTTTCGAAAAGGCTAACGTTCCATCACGTACGTTACTGCACGCATTTTTGAACATGTATTAGTACGATGTTTAGAATTAAAAACTTAAGTACTACATGGCATGTCGTTCATAGAGGAGATTACAAAACTTTTCCACCTCTTTTCATATATCATCAATATTGGGGGAGCACGTTAGTTCGCTCAATATTGGGGGAAGGTGTTAGTTCATTAAGGGTCATTTATACTCGCCTTCTTAAGCGGAACGGAACCGAACCGAATGCAATTGACACTATGTTACCGAACGAAAGGGCAGTTTTCGTTCCATTCGGTTCCTTTGGAGGTTACCATCAGTCATTTTCTAGAAAATTCAATCGTTTCTTCGATCATAAGCGGATTTTCAGACTGAATGCGTCAACCTGTTGGCGATCGGTTCCATTCCGTTCCTTCGAAAAAGGCAAGTTTGTTGATTTCGAACAGCAGCTTTCGTTCTGTTTTATTTCCGTTTTTTAATCTTGTCCAATTTCTATATATTTTTTCTCGCTATCTTTTTGTATTATTTTTTCACTTTTGTTTGTTCGTAAAAATGTTTTTAGTGTTATACTCTGGACACCGTAATACTCTGGATTTTTATATTTGCTTTCTTTTGTCTTCGACTAGTAAACATAATCTTATGAACTGCATTTGTATGCTGAGCGTCCCCCGACTCATCTTCGGTTATCAACAAAAAACGCACGGTGACAAAAGCGCCGGACTCAATACGTTCAATGATAGAACGGCCGGTGATAAAACGCCGGGCGATAAAATCAACGGGCTCAGGGCGTTGGGCGACAATATAGTCGGACTCAAAACTGTGGGGCTTAGAATGTCCGGTGACAAAAGGTAGGGGCTTAGAACCAGGGGCGAAAGTACGGCCGGCGAGAGGATATTTGGCGATAAGGCGTACGGGGAAAGGATTATTGGGGTTAAGACTTCTGGAGATAGTATGTAAGGGGCCAGGATGTAAGGGGACAGAACGTAAGGGCTGAGAACCAGAGGCCCAAGTATGATGTAGGAAAAGACGGCTGGGCATAAAATTTGGGGAGACTTCAGATAAGTTATCAGGGAAGTTCCACCGATGAATGGCGCATTTACGCACGGAGGATCATTCGCCCTCTTCTTTCTTGAAGAGGTGCTTCCATGGAGAAATTGTTCAACTTGATCGATTAGGAGCATTTCTTTTTCGTGAATATCCATCTTTCTGATGTGCTCAACTTCACCGGATCTGTTCCAATATATCACATCGATTTGGTCATTAGTCATCAAGGCATAGCCTGCTTGATTCAGGTCGCTCAATTGCTCCATCGACATCAGTTTATAAACATCGCCAACTTTCACTTTCTCAGATATCTCGAAAGCTGACTCCAGAGGCAGCGAAAAACCTCTGGTGTTAACTTTTAGCTTTTTCATAAATTTAGACAAAAATGCACTAGATTTCATCGATCTAACAACATCGTTGACGCCAGAAACTTCTCGAAACAATTGGAACCATGGTTTCTTGTCGGCATTGGAAGCGTTCTGGATAAGATTCGAGAATGACAAGGGACTTTTGGAATCATCGTAAAAACTCAAAATATCGGGAGACAATAGATCAATTTTTTGATCGATTGATTCGACTGCGGGCATCACCCGTGGGGAAAGAATTCTAGGCGATGAAACATCATTTTTCACATCCATGACTGATTTAAAATCAATATCGATTTGATCAGCGTCAAAATGTGATTTCAATCCTACCAATGGCGAAAATAAAAGCGACTCTATGAATTCTTTTATTTTATTTGCATTGTCTCTGGAATTTATTTGATTTTGATCTTCCGACGATTCTTCCGGCAATTTTGTTATCCATAACTTGACTTTATGCATAAAATCATACAACATCTGGCCAATACCACCAAATATGCTTATTTTGATATGTTGACTAGTCAAAGTGAAACCTGCTTTCTTTTGAACCGTTTCCATTGATCTTTTTCGCCTTTTCTTCGATCTTCTTCCCATCAACTTTTCACGATGCCTTTTCAAAAGTGTACTGACGCATTTACCGTAACTTTTTCTGTTAATCGACCAAGAGATGCAATCGTAAATTTTTCGCTGGACATTTGGTTGTTCTTTTTCCAATAAATTAGCGATTAATAAGGTGGTAAATGTGCCAATTGTTCGCTTCTTTGCATCCTCGTTGAAAGTTTGATGCATGAGGTTTGCGAAATTTTCTTTACTCAAATTTCCAGGTTCTAAATTCGCCAAGGTTATCATTTGAGGCCTACCATATCTATTCTAATAATAATTGCCCTCGAAAACAAACCTCTGTGTAACTGAACCTGCAGACTCAAGTTGTGAATGAAAAGTTCATCTTCATTAAAAAAGTAGTGGTCTCCAAAAAAATTCGTGGTAGGAACAAGATTTTCTTTTTCCGCTCTGGTCGCTCCGCACCTTGCGGAAATCGACCAGAAAAATTTCCGCACCTCCGATAAAAACCACTAAAAACATTAAAAAGTTTCCGTTCCGTGCGGGAAACTCTACAAAAATTTTCCGCATGACCTCAAAAAAATCCGCACTGTGCGGAGAAAAAAAGCCCTGGGTAGGAACTGATAGTTACACTGTGAGACAGAATGTCTGATAGATTTCACCTTCGGTCAAGAGAGTGCCTAGGAGGTAAACACTAAATTGATGCTCAAAACTTCCTTTAAGAGGTTGATACGGTGATTTTATACGCTGATAACAGCTGTGATAGGTATGCATTCGGGCTGAAACGAAAAATTCATTGAGCTACAGTGTAACAAAATTGTTTTTCATTATATTTTCTCAAAAAAATTGAATATTACTTTGTCCTGAGCAGATATCAATTGAGCTAGTTGTCCTAAAATTTAAAAGCATTTATTTATTTATTTGTCCTTTCATCTGATGTATAAATTTAAACTCAAACCGATGGGTTGATGTTTCATGTGACATGAAAGTTAAGTTTTCTCGATTCTTCGCTCAAAAAAATTTACAGATTTATTTTCGCCGTAGCTCAAAAACTTCATATTTTGCTTTTATTAGAACTTCGATCAACAATAAGCGTTGTCTGGTGTCAAAAAAGTGATCTTTGCATAACGCTTAGACTTAGGCTTAGGCTTATATACCTATGTGTGAAAAACGTGGAAAAAATCGGTGGGCCACAAAGTGCATAAGTACCTTTTTTCGTCATTAAATATACTTAACTTGATTACAGAAAGATGAATTTTCGCTTGAATTTCTGACCTTGTTTAGTTCGTATGATTTCTTGAAATTTTGAAAATGTGTTTTCGATATTTGTTTCCAAGTCCATAGAACTTGAGTATAATTTGATCTTACGATAAAATGTATCTAGATTATTTCCTTCAGTTCCTACTTGATCGTTAATTCATCATTATACTTGCATAGAATCGGTTCATAGAAAATTCCAGTGTATTCGACTGTTGTGAGGATGGAGGAAAAAAATGACTGCTTTAGTACTGCTCTTCAAAACTGTAAAAGCATGCAAAACGTTGTGCGTTCCCCATTGCGGACAAAGTTACTGGATCGCTTTGAAGTCATAAAAACATGTAATCTGCGTTCAATATCAAAAGACTCACTTTTCAGCTTCAGGCCGGTATGCCAGAAGGTAGAGTAGAATACTCCACGGATCAGGCTAATCCGAAGAGTAGCCGCTCCCCCGAGTGAGCTAATCCACTGAATATCTACTCCCCGGATCAGGCTACTCGACGGATTTTCTTTTTCGGCATTCCAGAAAATGGAATAGTGGCGGAGCTCGTTATCCGTGGATTACACAGTGGAGTGGCGGCATAGACAAGAAAAAAGTCGTCACATTTTTCACTCTGAAATTTTGCTGTTCATCGTGGGTTTATCGATTTTATTACTTTTCTTTTCTTAAGACTACACATTGTCAACTTTATCGGTTTTTTCAGCCTTCACTGCATTGCTTTCTGCCAATCTACATCATTTGAGACTTGTGAAATGAGAAACGAAAAACCAGGTAATAATTTTTCGGAGCTTGAAATAAATTTTCCAATTGAATCCGTCAAAAGTCGAAGGAGGATGAAAAAACGGGCAATTCGGTTAACAGGACCAAAAATCGGCATGGGTCAGCATTGAGAATGACTTCTGAGAAAATCCAGAACGAAAAGTAAGGAAAGTTGACTGATGACAAAATGGATTAGTTTCAAAAAAATAAGCAATGCGACTTTTAATCAGACAGTATTCCTTGCAAAAGTTCATATATCATATTTGGTGCATTAGTAATCATCCCAGATTTATGAGAAAAATCTCGAAATGATCATTCAGTGTTTTTCCATCCCCTGAACATTAGGCTGATCTGGACCTACGGTTTTCATCAACTTTCATAGTTATAATGCTATAAATCAGTTTTACTCCACCGAACACACCTGCCCGGTGCAGGTTTAGAAAAAAAGACAAGAAAAAACATTCTTTTAGTCCACTGTCTGCTTTAATATTCTTTCACACATACCGAAAAAAGGTAATCCACTGATAATTCTGCTGTTATATCCGTGAATTAGCCGAATCCACTTTCTGGCGTACCGATTCATTTTACTCTACTTTTCTCTTTACTCCTCTTTCTGGAATACTAACTAATCCAGGAAATAATCCACCATTTATTCTACCGAGTAGGCTACTCCACCTTCTAGCATACGGGCCTTTGAGTCCTGAAATAGCAATTTTTTGGTGTGCCAAAAGGCTTTTTAACCCCGGGGCCGTATTCATAAAGGAGGCTAAAGTCTAAAGTCTATAGACTGAGCTAAAATCTATAGACCAGTCTACATTTAGACCGGGCTAAAGTCTGTATTCATAAAAAATTTTTTTGGCTGCCTAAATGTAGACCGGTCTATAGACTCTAGCCAGTTAGAAAAAGACTTGTAGAAATTGCGATGTTACTAATAGAATCAAATATTAGTAGCCATACCTCTATAAATAATTAAGATATAACTTTTTGAAAGACGTTTTTGGGTTGGTCTCAGGGAGATATACAGATCAATGCCCAGTTTGCCGCATTCTGGTACAAAAAACTCAAATACTCAAAAAAGGTTTCCCTAACCGTAAATTTATATGTAAAATTTCCAAATATGCGATAAAGAGAATACTAATAATTCCTAATTGCTCAAATTTTATTGTCATAATATCACCAAAAACCTTTTATATGTGATAAAATAGTCATTGAAGTCTCCTCACTGATAAGTATTGACAATAATGTTGCTATTTGTAAAATATTCCACTTTCAATCAATGAAGAGAAAAGGTGAGATAAATTTATATGCCTTTCATAACTATAAATGAATCATAGAAATAGAAAATACTCCAAAATATCATGTGGTCACTGAACAAAGGGCATAAGCGTCGCTATGCCTCACCTCCAAGTTTGGATTAATTAGGTTACGAATAGTTTCTACTAACTACTATTAATTATGTCTAAAAGAACACAAAGCTAATAATGGACATTGTCGTATATCTCGTTGGACCTTAATCAGCAAAATCAGTGCCCGACCAAGATTTACAGCTGATGAGGAAGCAATGATCGTTGCAATGCACTCAGAAAAAGGGAGACGATAGAGGGAGAATTTTCCTCAACTTGCACAAAGACAAGGAAAAATAAAGCTTGAAACGATATATTAACGGCTTTGAACTACTGTGTCACCGACTATTTGAAATGTTCCACAGGAATTGTATCGTAAAACAATGCAAACTTGCAAAATCGCAGGAATAGCTCGATTTCTCTGTGTCGGACTTTCAATATCTCCACGAATCAATTCAGTAATGATCAATATACGTTGATGATTAAAACAAAATCTTTGCATAAGTTTCGTATCAGACAAAGCTAAAGGATCTCGTATATCTCGAAAAATTCTTTCTCGCCTCAACGCCCTTTGATATTCAACGCCCAAATTTAAAAAACAGTCATTTCGATGAAAAATTTTGGTCTAAATACATTTAGCCCGCTAGGGTAGCAGGCTAAATTTTTGGTCTAAAAGTCGACGAATTTAGACCGACTTTTAGACTTTAGACTTTTTATGAATACCGTTTTTTCCCAATTTTGGTCTACAGACCGGTCTATAGACTTTAGCCTTTTTATTAATACGACCCCTGAAGTGTATTTTTTGGATAAATTTTCTGTGAAGTTTGGCATTATTCCGGCTATTGACTGCTGCTACAAAAGGATAAAAAACTTGCATGAAAGTGATTGGGGTTCAGACAATGTCCTCCATAGGTGGATGATATAAATAATTTGTCTTTTAACGATTACGTAAACAAGACACAAGAAAACACACCATGGATTTAATTTTTTTTATTCATCAGATAATCCGTGAGTACATCTCTATAACAGGAAAAGGAATGCTTTGTGAATTTTTCTAGTATTTCCATGAGGGATGATTCCACACAGTTATTGTATTCCTTGAATAACGGAGCTATTCAGAAATTACTCTGCATGGTCTTTTTACCGTAACAAATCATAAAAAAATTTACCTGTGCCCACAACCGACAAATGATACAAATAAATTATCAGGCACGGACCGAAAATGATTTTTGAATAATGACAATCCTTTTTCATCCTTTGAAAGCTTGATACAAAGTCTTGTCAATTATCCTTGTACGGAAGTAATGAACGTACGACAACGTGATGCCTTCTCAACACAATGATTAATGACCCGTATTCTTAAAGGTTTAAAAGATTTTCAACACTTCTATTAGGAATGTCGTTTTTTGGCCCCAGTAAAATATTATCAAATTATTTTCTTGTATAGATGTTGAAGATTCCATAAACCAAAAAAACTAGAACATTTAATAACCCTAATACCGACGAACGTTTGTCAAAAAAATTACCCGCCATGAAAGCGCAAGTTCTTGTTCAAATAAGTCAAATGTTATTCCGCCAATTTTTTCATTCTAAAATCGTTTTTTATGTTTTTAGGTTTTATGCACAAAAACTTGTAAAATTTTGGTAAAAATTTTTAAACATGCACAATTTTTATGAGTAAACGCGTAAAACCATTAGGATTAGCATATTATAAGTCCAATGGTATTACAGTTTTGCATCTTTCACACTCATCTAGCATGTACAATATAACAAACTATTATTGCCTCCCAGATCCTCTGCAATTGTCTCATACATATAATTTGTCTACATTATAAACGCCTTCAACACGCTTGTAGACATTTCGCTTTTCGTTTTGCTATCAATTAATTCCAACCTTTCGTTCCCTAAGTAGAGCCATAGCACAGTAGCCACTCTAGTCAAACACAAAAGGTTCCTCATCATTTGCGCAAGTTGCCCAAGACTCCTCATCATTTTACATACAAGTCAGGCCATTTTCCGACCATTATGACCATCGTGACTTTTACGACTGTTCAGATAGAATTCAGCCTCTGATTAGAATTTGTAATCCTATGCCTGTAGATATGCATCCCTCCTACATTGGGGCCCACGAAACGCAATCTTTGAGAGACTTCCACCGCTGGAGGAGGAACTCCTACAAAAATATTGATACTTTCTGATTGAAGCTGTGATAGGATATTGCCTGGGAAAAGTTGTAATATGACACTGCCTGGTATTCTAATTGACAGGCCGGCTGTCAGCCGCATGCACGGTATTGCTATATTTACAAGAATTTTTATAAAAATTCATTTTGATAGATTTTTTTGGGTATGGCCCGATACCGCGAAAGGCCCGATACCGCGAACAGGCCCGATACCGCGAAAGGCTCGATCCCGCGAAAGGGCAGGCCCGTTACCGCGAAAGGCTCGATAACGCGAAAATTTTACAGGCATATGCAAAACATTTTTCGTACAAAAAAAAAAGATTTAATTAAGATAAAAAATAAAACAATTAAAAATGATAAATTAAAGATTAAAGAATTAAAGAGCTTATTTATGCACTACTGCAATGAAACTCTTACAGGTGTGGGTGGTCTGGGAGTGCCTATCTCATACATACGGATTTTAAAAAGACGCATATTAAATGAGCTTTCAAAAGCTAAAAATAGGCATACACATCCAAAAAATGTTTTTTTGCTCAAAAATCACGAAAAAGTTGGTAATTTTGAATTTAATATTCTATCGAATTTCTGTCGTTCGGATCAAAAATATGGATTTTGGTGATGTCAATCTTTATCTAAGCAAACAACTTAGGAACTCTATGCTCCAGTACGAAAGTAGAGACAATCCTGGACGAATTTATACTTTTCGGAAAAAAAATCGCACATTCTACGAAACGGCGACCGAAATGAATATTGGAATTGTGTTGATTGCGAAAAAATCAAAGAACAACGAAACGAAGAAGATATTAACGCGATTCCTTTGTTTTTGAGTCCTAATGAATTATCATAAAAGATACGCTACCATAGAATAATATAAAGTTTTCGCGGGAACGAGCTCCTCTACGTATAAGCATACTACAACGGTATAACATACTGAGCCTTTCGCGGCAACGAACCCCCCTACGTATAAACATACGACAACAGTATAACATATACAATTTTCGCGGGAACGAGCCTTTCGCGGGAACGGGCCTTTCGCGGGAACGGGCCTTTCGCGGGAACGACCCCCAATCATTTTTTTCATTTTTTCATTTTCATTTTTCGAAACCTTTAGAGTATGGTATGTCTTATGCACAAAAATTTTTAAGATTCTTTAACTTTGAGTGATTTTTTATGAATAATATCGTGAAACCATCAGGTTTATAAAGTTCAAGGTTTTACGTTTTATGAAAAAAAAATTTTCTGCATGAACTTGTAAAATTTTTTTGAAAATGTAAAGAAATGTGCATTTTTATGTGTAAACCCAAAAACCTGTTAGGTTTCGGGTATAAAAGGTTCAACAGCTTTACGGTTTAATGCACAAAAATATTGGCAATGATTTATGAGTAAACCCGTAAAATCAATAGGTTTTAGGTATAGAAGGTTTAAGAATTTTATGGTTTTACACATGAAAACTCATAAAATTTTTTGTTGAAATTTTTTAGGATGCACAATTTTTATGAGTAACGTGTAAAACTATAAGGTTTCGGGAATAAAAAGTTTAAGGGCTTTACAGATTTACACACCAAGATTTGTAAAACTTTTGTTCAGCATTTTAAAATGCACAGTTTTGTACAAATAAACCCTCAAACTCATTAGTTATCAAGTATAAAAAGTTCACGGGTTTTATTCACAAAAATTGTAAAGGTTTCTTAAATTTTCAGTAATTTTCAACTCGGAATGTGAAATTTTCACACACATCCATATTTTTTTCAGACCCGGGGCCGATTCAACAATGCATACTTTGCCAAAGCACACTTTTCAAAGTAGGCGTTTAAAGTGGGTTCAAAAACGCGTACAATCAACCCTACTTTGCAAAGTATACTTTGCTGTCGATCAAGGCATGCTTTGGTCGATAAAACAGCCCGTTCCCATGCTATTTTAGACTTCCTTTGTATCGACGTTGCATTCAGTGTTGCCAAGTTAGGGGTTTTTACCCAAACCTAGGGGTTTTTTGAGGGCGTTGAGGTTTTTCTAGGGGTTTTTTGACCTTGAATACTTTGAAGAGTGTGTAGCAGTGCAGGTAGGAGCGATTCTTTGAAAATTCTAGGATGGTGGGCACTTCCGGCCCATTTAGCTGTTATTTGCGTAAAACTACCTAGTAGTAATTAAAATAATAATGATGATACAGGATGGATTTGATAGTACCTTTTGATGTCAATTGTAAATTATTTTCAGCTTACCTGAACATTTATGAAATGAAAACTCTTCTGATTGACATAGACGTATTCTATGTTTTTTGGCACTATTACACGAATATGAGTTCCATCAATTAACCAACAACATTAGGAAAACTAGCCAGCTGATATAAACTGCATTTCACTGAACTAATAGCTTCATCCGAATTCGGAAATTTGACAAAACGTTCAAGATGAAGAACTAAGGCATTTATGACACGCCAAATGGAATTATTAATTGTAGCAATAGACACATTCATGGTGTCGCCCACATCGCTTTGGAATGAGTTACTGCTAAATAACGCAGAGCACAACAAACTTATTGTAAAGTGCTGCACTACGATTAGTAGGGTGACAAATCTCATCTTTCACTATATCCGTGATGTAAAATATAATCGCAGGTGGAAATGTATATCGACTATAAATTTTGACATCTTTTAAGCCATCAAATGGATTAACAATATCTCTAAATCGCTTTCTAGGCATAATTTCATCATTTTCTTGATTAACAATCTCATCAATTACATGACGAGCCTTATCTAACACACTATGAAAACACTAGTGACAGACAAATGGATTCATTGCTCAACAATCGACATCAATTTTGTATTTTACACGTTATAAAACGTACAGTAGGGTTCAAGGAGCGGTCTAGACCGCCCTACGCCAAAGCATACTTTGGCAAAGCATGCTTTGATGAATTTTTGTCAAAGTGCGCATTGTTGAACTGAACTTCGACAAAGTACGTGTACTTCGGTCGTCCAAAGCATGCTTTGGCCCAAAGTGTGCATTGTTGAATCGGCTCTCAGTCCAACTTTGCATCTTTTAATAGATGGTGAACTGTGGACCTCTTCGCATTTCCATTGTTCGAGCCGAGTAGGGTCGACTCATGGTACTTTCTACAATGCAGTGTGTCACGTGCCGCTCAATTCATCAACGTCACGTGATTCCGATCATGTCAATATTTTGTTTTTCTTCATGGTTTGTTTATTACTCATTCATGTTTTCGTTTATTTCATTTTTACACATGCATTTTGTGTTCGTTTGTATATTTTTCATGCATTTCTATGTTTCGTTTTGTTGTATTTTTATTTCTTTATGAACGCGGGCTACAGTAGGCCCTTTAGCTAAAAACTTCCGCCAGCCGTGCTCCACGAGCACATGGCTATTTTTGGTGCATTCCATGCACCTCCTTATCACCAAAAATTAGCGTCGTTTTTGTTACGCAAAAACGACTAGCTAAGAAGTTTAGCTAAAGACGTTCATATGCTTAGCATAGGCACTGCAGTCGGCCTCAGTGCTAAATGCATGTGAACGAAAAAATGTCTATGTGCTCATGGGCATCTTCTGCATCGCGTCTAGCTGCAGAAGTTAGCTTGGACGCCGAGAAACTCCGCCCAAGCTGCAGCTGTAGCCAAACATGTCCTTAAAAGGACATGTTTCTTTAGTTTTTCGCTCATTCCTGGGTTTACCTCTGCATCCGATTTGTTGTCAGCGTCCGCCGCCTTATAGCCTAATCTGAATAAATTTGGATAGCCTTCACCGCGTCCGCCGCCTTACATTAAATAAATTTGCATAAATTTTTACCCGGTTACCGCGTCCGCCGCTTACCCATCTATAGTACCCGCTGCCCATCAGTGCCAGGTGTCCGACCGCTCCGGTTAGCAGAAGAATGTTGGAGAATCGCCTCCCGATAGCCGAAACTCGTCGCTAGGACTCGTGTGGATCGCATCCCCGCTCCAGTGCCAGAAGACCGAAAGTATCCAGGGACTTGCCGCCCGATTCGCCGAATCGCTTGAGAAACAGGACTAGGTGAGTCTTCTCAGGGGATTGTTGTTGTTTGTGGGGTATTTGTTGGGGAACCCTTCTTAAGTCGGTTTCCCAGGTTTTTCACAGATAAGTAGGGCCTCCACCTCTCGGGTTCGGGCTAAAAAGGGGCTGTCTGGTTCATAACCGGGCCCCACAAATTAGGTCATTTTACGGGTGACCCTGTCCCCACTCTCACTGAGCAGAACTCGGGGATTGTCACACCTAGCCTGGTGGCGTTGTCCATTACCCTACAGTAAGACCCCAGGACAACACCAGAAAACACCAGCTATGAGTCTCCCTATAGCCACCATTCGCCAGGTTAGGCCCCCAACGCCAACCAGGGGAGCCTGGGGAAAATGCCAGTATCCATCAGGAGTCACAGCCTATTACTCACTGTAATAGGATCAATCTGATATGGTTCACCATCAATGTGACGTCTAAAACACGGTACTACCTGATGTGATACCCAAACCTCCCCAGCTCCCCCATCAAAACGTGGCACAAATGTGACATGGCGTAAAATGTGACAAGTGGAACTAGGTGTGTTAAAGCCTCGAGTGTACTTTGCACAATAATGCGCAATTTTACACGTTGGAGCATCGACCATACTTTCTACACTTCCTGTAATGTCCCTTATTTTATACAGATTCGGATCAAACTTCATGGTCAGCCATACTTTCTACATCCCCTGTACCACACCACAGATTATAAGTGGCAGATTTTGCAGCCTCTACTTATAACGTGTATATGTCTTATGACCCGGGCCTGCATAACTGAAAGCACATCTTGTTTTGAATGTCTAGTATTTTAGATCTGCATAATGATAAAAACAAATCGAGGAATCAGAAATCTGAAAATAAAATGTGCAAGGAAATTCAAAAAATTTTAAAAAGTGAGAATAATAATTTAAAAAACAACAAAAATTCGACGATGAATGTCCTCAAAACCTTCCACGATTTCTTGAAACAAATATTAAGTATATCACAGTTATCACTATTCAATCTTAACTACTGTAAAACAAATTTTTGGGTTATGAAGTCTTTCTCTTTGCAACCAAGTTGTCTGCAACTGCTTTCGTTAGTATGAATGCACACTGTTTTTCAGGAAATGCGTTTAAATTGAAAAATAAGTCGTTCACTCAAGGCTTTTATACTTTATTATTAAAAATAAGCCAACAGCTGTTTGAGTATAGTCACAAATTTTCAATGCTTGCGTCTATACATGTAATAGGGGGGAAGTGCTATGGGAACCCCCCAGAAATCGTCAACCATATGGCTAGCCATTGGGCGACGGCCCCCCCCCCCCAGGATTTTCCAATCCAATGGCTAGCCATATGGTAGCCCTTGGGACCCCCATACTTTTGGTCGGAAAAATACTGAAAAATGTCGATTTTTTGACTAAAATGTCAATTTTTGAACGAAAATGGTAAAAAATGTGAATTTTCTTGGCGCTTCGCGCCATGGATACATTTTTTCGGTCTTTTTAGGGAAAAATTACTATTTTTTGAACTATTTTTCGGGATTTTCCGTGAAAAAATCGAATTTTTCTCCTTGAGAGACTGTAACGTACCTGCTAAAGCAGTACTGTAAATATGTAGCATACTGTATGTAATAGACATTTATTAAATATTATTAATTTTCACATTTTATCGTCTCAAGGGTGTCTGGGATTCACACCCAAACATTCCTATAAAATTACGTGAAGTACTTTATTTTGATCCGTTCACACCCAGGTAGTCCAATTAAGATGCCCTAATTAATTTGCCCAAACGGCAGCTGTTCCCCTAGAACCTACCCTAAACTGCACATTCCAGAGCTACCGTAATCCCCCGTAAAAATCGTAAACAACACCTGCACACAGTAAAATACGTAGAAGCCCCCCCAGACAGTAGACTCAAGTGTAATGGTAGCGGCGGCCCCACAAAACATGTGGCCCAGGGAGTGGCCAGAATCGCCGTATAAAAGAAGAAGCAAAGTGTGATTTGATCATTCTTATTCTTGTGGTTTTTACGTTTTGACTTCCGCGCTCGCCCCGTCTTTTTATACATTTGCAAGCAGCCGACTATCCGAAAGCAACTTAAACCGAGGCCCCCATTCGTATTATAAATCGAAATGCATTTTTTATTGTCGACGTTCAAGCGACCGTCGATCACCCGTTGTTATTGTAACTGTACGCCCGCGCCCCCGTCCCGTTATTTGTCCCCGCCGTATCGACCGATTGGTTAGAAGTAAAGTACCTCACACAAATCTGGTCGTTACATATTTTGGTGACTGTACCGTTACGTTAACCACTGGAACTCCCTGCCCCCAATTATGTGTACTCTTATCCGGGCATTTAAAAGCATTCGATAATACAGTAGTAATCATTTCCTACAGTAAGACAGTATTCGTAGAAAGCAAACTGGAAATCCCCTCCAACGAGACATTAAGTGATACATTTATACGAATACAGCGTGAAGCAAAAATTGAAGCATTTAAGCAGAAATCCCAACGTAAACCAAGAATGACCCACCAAACGCAAGATCATTTAGGAGAAATCGTTAGAGAACAGATAAACGATTTGTTTTCAGAACATTTTCGTACCCTACGCACACAATTGAATCAGAATACAGTGAACCCTACCCTAATAGACGATCTAAGAACAGCAAACATTCGTAATAACATGGCAAATAACTTTTATGCGAAACCTACAGTATTCACGGGCGGTGTGACCCAAGATTTTGGTGAATGGAAGAAAAGATTAGAACAATTCATGGCACTTCAAGGCATGAAAGATACAGATGTACAGTTAAAGTTGGCATGTTTAGAAATTCATCTAGGAGGAGCCGCGTTAGCAAAATTCAAAAGTTTAGCAAATTCCGAAAACACTCCCCACACATACGAGCAGTATAAAGTCGCATTACAGGCATTTTTCCCAAACAATAGAGATAATGAGCTACATCAGCAATTCTTACGCGAAAGAAAACAAAAGCGTTCAGAAACAGTAACCGAATTCTTATTTCATCTAGAACATCTCGCAACCCTCCCCTACCCTAACTTTAACACAGACGCACGAGAAATGATCATAAAACCCCTCTTTGTAGAAGGCATGCAAAACGAAATCAGGGAAGCAATTAAGTATAGAAGGTTCCCAACTCTAAAAGAAATGTCAGACGAAGCAGCTTACATTGAACAGCAAATTCTTAGAAATGAGTTAAAGTCCAAGGCCCTCCCCTTCATACCCCCAAAACCCGAACCCATCTTTTCCCTAACCAAAAATACAGACCAACAGGATCTTTTGCATCACTTAGAACAACAAGTAAAAGATTTACAGTTGCAGATCAAACAAAAACCTCAACCCCTACAACAGAGTGGCTACAACAATTTCAGTAACAATACTTTCAGCAGGAATAATGCTTACAGGAACAATACCACCCCCAGGCAACCCACATGCTTCCAGTGTGGACAAATCGGACACCTAGCTCGTAATTGTAAATCAGTAGGTACCCGAAAATCATGTGAAATCTGTTTCCGTAATAATCACAGTACACGTGATTGTAAAAGCCGATGCATCCACTGCTCCCAAACAGGACATAGATCAGATAACTGCCTTTCAAAACCCTACTCCAATTTTCAATGTTTTATATGCAAGCAGAGAGGTCATACAAGCAGGTATTGTCCAAATCAGCAGAGTCGTAATATTCAAAATTGCATTGAGTACAGGCAACCCCAACCCCTCATGGACATTGAGGACATTGCATTTTACTCAAAATTACCCGCCATAACTAACAGCCCTCAGACTACTTTAGGAACTATCATGCCCAACACCCACCGCCGTAGTGATGAATACGTCCTCGACCTGGACGTACCCGATTGGTGCGCCATGTCACCACCCCCCATGCCTGAAGCCGCAAAAATCGAAAAATCACCGCCCACCATCCCTGTAGGCTACAAGATCCCCCGAAAGCAAGACACTACCCCGCCTACCGCCCCCGAAACCCCGTCGAAAACAGGCCGCAACTTGTTATCCCTTCTCCATGGCCTGACCCCTGAACCCTACCAATTCCGCCCCCGCCAAACACTTCTACCGACCCCCATAAGTAAGCAAGTCCAAACCCCATCCCATAACTCAACTTCTACAGTTTTACAGAATGTTCAGATTTCAAACTGGCCACCCCCCCAGCTCAAAATCGCAAAACGACAACACCAAAAGCCCCAACACCAAACCGGCCACAACAAAAACATACAGTGCCCCGCCGCCTCCACTATAACATTCTATTGGCCGATGTTTTGTATTTTTCTTTGTATAATAATCCCCACATCGTGTAGTGCCCAATTTCAGATGTGTGGAACTTCATTGAAAGGTCACTCAGTCAGTATACCAAAACTTGTATCATGCATGCCCCCTTCCACAGTAGACAAACCCGTACAGACACTCGGAAAAATCTATATCCCCTCCACTAAGCCCCACATTACAGACGCATACAAATGCAGTGTTCGCAAACACAAAATTTGTACTAATACAGGATTTTTTGGATCAAAAGGTATTGTCTTCGACCAAACCGAAATGCAAAATCTAACCCCACATGTTTGTAGACAACTTATAGACAAAGAACACAACGGTCAAAAATGATACGAAACCCAACCAGGATTTTGGTCAACAAATAACTCCCTAAGTGTAGAATACACATGGTGTTGTACAGATCATTGTACCTCGGTCACTAACATCATCATAGAAATAGGACAAATAGCATCTTGGAATGGAAAATCTATAACAGGTACATTAGGTGACCTAGGGTCATGCAAACCAACATCAGGTCATTGTGTCACAGCCGACGGATCCATTATCTGGAATGAAACAGCATTTGAAAACTTATGCCCTTTCGAATACAAAAATACACATCCCATCAAACTCACGCAAACACACATGATAATAGAAGAACTACAAGGTGCATTCTCGGTTAAAAATACAGTTTTTTCGAACCCTAATTGCCCAGAAATCCAAGATAGCATTCTAACTGAACAAGGCATTATTGTACAATTAGACAAAAGCACCCCACATCGTAACACATTTTTAACCCCAAAAACCAACGAAACCCATACTACACTCTACGATTTTGATGATTTTGAACCCATTAACCCGAAACTAAACTATCTAGCAGACAAAATACAGGAATTCGAAATTCAAAATTTCAAAAATGTATGGAATGAATTATGCAGACAGGCACAACGTCACCTTGATCTCGTATGGCAAATTTTGCGTCTTGATGCAACCCTTGGAGCCCGTGCGTTCCTACAGAGAACTGACATCACAGCCGAATTTACAGGAGAAGCCCTCACAGTCTGGCCCTGCAAGCAGGTAAACGCATCCAGAGTCTTTTACAACCACAAAATCAACCAAACATGCTACAAACTTTTGCCCATTCTCGTAGGAACTGAACTCATGTTTTCAAATCCAGGAGGCAACGATTTGACCCCTTTTTCACAAACCATTAACTGCCATCACATGCATGTAGCTCTTTACAAACAGAATAATACATGAATCAGTGAAACAGGATACCCGCATGTCACAAATTTACCTTTAGAAATCGTCTGGAACCAAAATTTCTCCCTTTTCCATTTTAATACACCCACCATTTTTCATGATCAACTTGCAACTTACTCTTTTTGAAACAATACATTTACAAAACTCACACTCTGGAAAACGTTGTCAAAAAACTTGTCAATTATACAGCCCAAATGTCTCTCAATTCCAATACAGTTTACAACATGATCTCAGGCACTGGCCAAGCACTCGGAAATACACTCTCTGGCGCCGGTCAAGGCATAGAACATGTAATTACCGGTACCACCCAAAGTCTCACAGACGGATTAAACAATTTACTCAAAGGACCCCTGCAAATCATTATCAATCTAGCCGTTATCACTGTAGTTATTGCAGGCGTCTTTTATTCGTTTCTCGTTCTTCAAAAATATTTCCCCTCTCCAAAGCCACATGCTACAAACGAACATGCATACGAAATACCATCAAACAACAGACATTTACATGAGACCATTCCCCCATCATTCGGCCATGCTCTCTTAGAATTAGCTAATCGTCGTGGGGCACAAACGCAGCAGAAATACATCCTTGTCGATATTGATACCCCCTGAACTCCTGCAATCGAACTCATCAATCAAATTCAGCAATCTGCATCAAATAAGCCACCCCAAAATGTACCTGAGAAACATACCCTTCATATTCCAATCACACTTAACGGCAAATTAATGACAAAAGGCATGATTGACACTGGTGCTGTTTACTGACTCATTGATTCCCCAATCGCTCAAATCCTACAGTTAGACATGAAACCTCCGCTAGTCCAAGCAAAAGCAGTAAATAACCTTCCGATTCACTTTGTAGGGACCACTTTCGTCACAGTGACAGCCCAAACAATCCAGAAAAAGATATTGGTTCATGTCCAAAAAGATTGCACAGCAGACATCCTTCTAGGCAAAAACTTTCTTAGTCGATTTTCGGAATATACTACCAACAATCAGAAATCTCAGGTCAAATTTGGCAATGTCATACTCCCTTGTGACAGACTAGAATACAGCCCACTTTCGACCCGTGGTGGAACTTATCTAGACGAGAAATTAGAATTGCCACCCCGTACAGTAACCGAATTTACTGTCCCCTTGCCCAAATCGTACCTACAAGTTCAACAGCTCGAATTCACTCCGAAACCCAAACAGAATCCCAAAGTCCATTTTGCAGCTTGTATCTCTGAAAACCAAAACAGTCGCATACGCATATCGGTCCTAAACACACAAGAAACAGCTCAAATTCTTTACCCTGGGACATGCATTGGTACAGTGTCTTGTTACATCCCAAAACAAAATGCCCCCGCTAGCGTAACCCCCTCCATGCAAAACCAACCCAACCGTTTTGATACATTCGCATGGTTAAAAGAAAATGTCAATTTAACCTCCAGTGACCTCACAGAAACCGAGAAAATGCAACTCCTACGCGCCCTATCGAAGTACCCCACATTATATGCTAAATCCAAAATGGATGTAGGTAGAACCACCCTCGTTTCACATACAATTGACACCAATGGCTCCCAACCCGTACGTAGACAACTTTATCGGACTTCCCTAAAAGAAAAGCAAATCATACAAGCAGAAGTTGAGCAACTTGCAGCAGCAGGTGTCATAAGCCAAAGCAATTCCCCATGGTGTACCAACACAGTTTTAGTCCCCAAAAAAGATGGAGGCCATCGTTTATGCATTGATTTTAGAGGCCTCAACAAAGTCACCAAAAAAGATACCTACCCCTTGCCCCGTATAGACTAAATTCTAGACACCCTCCGTGGAATGAAATATTTTACGTCCCTTGACCAATCCAATGCATACTATTCCATTCCCATAGCACAAGCAGACAGAGAAAAGACGGCCTTTAATTGCTCAGCCAGCCAGTATCAATTCAATTACCTCCCTTTTGGACTCACCAATGTCCCAGCCACATTCCAAAGGTTAATGGATGTTATTCTTTCGGGGTCTGCAATGGAACACATGCCTTGTGTATCTCGACGATGTTTTGGTATTCGCAGACTCCCATGCCCAAATGCTGGAACAATTAGACACTATTCTTGCCCGATTCTCACAAGCAGGCCTTAAGCTAAACATACAAAAATGCAAATTCTGCCAGCCCCAAGTCCAATACTTAGGCCAGGTCATTTCTCAGCAAGGCATTTCACCAGATCCCCATAAGGTACAGGCCATTTATGACATACCCACACCCAAAAGCTCAAAAGAAGTTAAGTCATTCCTTGGCCTACCCTCTTATTATCCCAGATTCATCCCAAATTGCTCTCAAGTTTCTAGCCCACTCACATCGCTACTCAAAAAGAATTCCGAATTTTCCTGGGGCCCTGAACAGCAAAATGCATTCACTAAGCTAAAAGAATTACTCATTCATGCCCCAATACTGCAGCACCCCGATTTCACAAAACCGTTTATTCTGCAAACCGACGCCTCAAAACTCGGAATCGGCGCCATTCTCAGTCAGCTAGATAGTAAAGGTCAGAATCGCCCCATTGCTTTTGGGAGCCGCACTTTGAAACCCGCAGAACACAACTACCCGATCACTGAGTTGGAAACCCTTGCAGTAGTAGAGTTTGTCAAGTATTTCCGCCCCTACCTTTTCCAGCAACATGTTATTGTACACACTGACCACACAGCAGTTCAGGCAGTCTTACAAAAGGAAAACCCGTCCCCTCGCATTGCCCTTTGGGGATTAGCCCTCTCCAGTATTCAGTTAGACATTCGACCTAAGAAAGGCACTGCTAACCGCAACTCAGATGCTGTTTCTCGATTCCCCTAACAGACAGCACAGCAATCCTTTGACATTGAGCAACTCGAAACCCCCCCGAAATATCCACTATCAATTCGGTTTTGGAAGCTGAAGCAACTGAACAAGAAGAGCAACAGAAAAATTTCGCCGAACTCCAGCGCACTGATCCTACTGTAAAAAGCATTTTAACAAAAATCGCCCAAAAACCCTTACTCTCATCAAATTCGCAGTGCACCACAACATTCTCTTCCGTATAGTCGACAAACAGGCAAAACTATACATTCCCAAGTCACAAGTCCAACATCTCATTGCCTCACACCATGACAGCAAATTCACAGGTCATTTTGCTGCCCGGAAAACTTTACACTTGCTCAGACAAAAAAATTTTTGGCCCCAAATGAGCCGTGATATCAAACGTTACTGCAAAACTTGCCACCCATGCCAGACACAGAAAGCCCTCCGACACAAGGTGCATGCAAACTTGGTACCAATTCAGCCGACTGGCCCATTTGATAGAGTTGGTGTTGATTGCATGGGACTGTTACCCCTCACTGAAGATGGCAACCGATTCATTGTCATCTTCATCGATTATTTCACAAAGTATGACGAGGCATTCCCGACCCCTGACATCACTGCAGCCACTATTGCCAAGCTATTCATAACCAAAATTGTTTGCCGTCATGGGTCCCCAAAAATCATCCATTGTGATCGTGGCTCCGATTTTGTATCCGATCTCTTCTCAAGGATCACCAGTTTATGCAATACTCAGAAAATTCATACTACCCCATACCATCCCATTGCCAATGGAGAAGTTGAGCGTTGCAACCAAACCCTAGCCACCCGTATCCGCATGTACATCAATTCAAATCACACTGATTGGGATACTTATCTCCCATATGCTGTTTTTTCGATCAACATTCATAAAAATGATAGCACTTCATATCCCTCATTCGAATTACTCCACGGTAGGCAAGCTAATCTGCCGTCAGACGCAGCTTTAAATTTTTTCCCCACGTCCTACATGGTTGATTTAGACGATTATGCCCTTCGTGTAAAATCGCATTTTACAGAAGCACTCTCAACCATGCAGAAAAGTTTGCAAAAAGCCCAAGCCCACTATACCCGTCAGTATAACAAGCATGCTCAGAACATACATTACAAGGCAGGTGATCTTATTCTTTATAAAAATCATTCGTGTAAACAAGGGCTGACTCCCAAATTCCTCCCTCGCCAAAACGGACCCTATACAGTCACAAATTTCATGTACCCCAACGTTACACTTAAACACCCCCATAAGAATATCGCATTTACGGTGCATGTAAACGAAACAACCCCTTTCTACCCTCCGAAAGCAACTATCGAATCTACCCCCAACCCTCCTCAACCTCGAAAGCCTTGAACGAGGACGTTCAACTCCGGAAGGAGGGAAATGTAACGTACCTGCTAAAGCAGTACTGTAAATATGTAGCATACTGTATGTAATAGACATTTATTAAATATTATTAATTTTCACATTTTATCGTCTCAAGGGTGTCTGGGATTCACACCCAAACATTCCTATAAAATTACGTGAAGTACTTTATTTTGATCCGTTCACACCCCGGTAGTCCAATTAAGACGCCCTAATTAATTTGCCCAAACGGCAGCTGTTCCCCTAGAACCTACACTAAACTGCACATTCCAGAGCTACCGTAATCCCCCGTAAAAATCGTAAACAACACCTGCACACAGTAAAATACGTAGAAGCCCCGCCAGACAGTAGACTCAAGTGTAACGGTAGCAGTGGCCCCACAAAACATGTGTATACAGAGAAACCGATACAGGAAGCATGCACAGAAGCACAAAGGTGTGGCCAAGCCCACCGTAGGAAGCAAGCAAAGCACAGAAAGCATACAGTACCAGGAAAGCGTTAGAGAGGCGTAACTAAGTAAGCATAAGAAGCGTAGCAGGAAACGACGATTGGCGGAAGAAGATGGACAGAAGCTCGACCTCCCGCGACGCCCAGGGAGTGGCCAGAATCGCCGTATAAAAGAAGAAGCAAAGTGTGATTTGATCATTCTTATTCTTGTGGTTTTTACGTTTTGACTTCCGCGCTTGCCCCGTCTTTTTATACATTTGCAAGCGGCCGACTATCCGAAAGCAACTTAAACCGAGGCCCCCATTCGTATTATAAATCGAAACGAATTTTTTATTGTCGACGTTCAAGCGACCGTCGATCACCCATTGTTATTGTAACCGTACGCCCGCGCCCCCGTCCCGTTATTTGTCCCCGCCGTATCGACCGATTGGTTAGAAGTAAAGTACCTCACACAAATCTGGTCGTTACAAGACCCCTCCCCCAAAATTTTGGGAATTGATGATTCTCGGCCCCAAAAAAGTCGCCCAACCCCCCCCCCCCCCCAGACTTTGGGGCTCCGTTACATGTATGCTTGCGTCAGAAGTAAAAATCCTGCAGTTTTTTCTGTCAGACGATTCCTATAATGTCACAAGAATCTTGAAATTCTCACAAAATTCGTAATATTATCTAAGGAGTCCAGAGATAAGCTTAATGTAATATAGCTCGAAACAGACGGAAAAAAGCTGCCCTTTAGTGAGCAGCCCAGTTCCAAGATTCTAATCAGTTTATTTTTTCAGTGCTTTTGTAAATTCGATTTGAATTCTTAGAACGAAAACTTAATACCAGCTAAAAATTATGTAATCACATGTATCGAAATTTTATTGCATGCGTATTGGAATAAGATAGGATAAAGTCAAAAATGCCAGACCTTTGCATAGTATTTCTTTTCTATGGCAAAAATCGTACGATTATGTGGAATCGAGGCACTATCGTTTTGGAATATAAACATTGACAAGTTCTTCAAGAAAACGACGGCCGTCGCAATTCTCGTTTGAAAAATATTTCTTGCTAATACGGTAGAGCCGCACTTTTCAAAACATTAAATTCAGGAAATGGTATTGGGATTCCAAAAATTGAACGCTACAACGAAAATTCACGGTACATAATTGCATATCTACAGTTTTACGTTACAGTCTGAATGAAAAAAAAATCAACAATCGAAAGAATGCCATCAATCATTCCTTCATCTTCTCCTGACCATTCATGGGCGAATCTTTCTTTTTAACCACTTCGGCGGCGATTTTGGCGTTAAAATCTTCGATAAATTCGGCCGTCGTCGATTCGTGATCTTTGTTCGGACCGGCCGTCGGCGGCCAAAATTTATCCGGCAAATTTTGAACGTTCAAAATTTCACGCACCATAAACGGTTTGAGCCAACCAATCAATGGCGTCAAACCGGGCACGTAAAACGCCTCGTTGCAATAAAATAGGAGACCGTCGATCTTCAAAAAAAATTGAATCGAAATTGAATACGAATGAAAACTATGCAAATTTGAAGTAGGGGGATGTACCTAAAGTAATATCAGGAAATATGAACATTTTTAGGAGCTGATTTGTTTTTTTTCCGACAGGATTTTAAATATTGTCAAGCTGAACCCTGTCGTCTCGAATGGGCATCATTTTATCGCTTGATAAGTAGTAATTGAAATCCGTGAATGTGGAATCCTTAGGATTCCGAAAATCTGAAATTATTTTTAAAAAATTCGGATTATTCCAGGAAAGTTCTTCCGAATGTTAAACCATTCACCCGAGAAATTCAAATTAGGACATAAAGTTTTATGCAAACTTGGGTTAAAAAAAGAGAACTCAATATTAAATTCAGACCTCTATAAGAAAAACTGAAAATCTTTGTGCTCATGAGAAAGGCAAGAAGAATTATTTTCCAAGTAGAGAGAGATAGGCATGCGACGAATGAAAATAATTTAGAAAATAAAAAACTAAAAAATTAAAAAAAAGATCTTGAAAATATTTCAAAGTGATGCGAATTCCTTAAGTATTATAATCATTTCAGTTTTCTTCCATTATCATATCGCTAGAACAGAACATTTTTTTGAAACTGCGTGTTATACAAAAATCGTAAACAATCGAATTAAAATTTTACAACAAAAATTTATTTTTGACGATTGAAAACTTTGTTACAATTTGTCTAAAACGATGGGGCCAGAATTTCTTACTGTAAAATCTGTCGTCGTATTTATGGCAGCTTCGATACTAGCGACGTCGCAAGTATATTTCGGAAGTAGAATGAATCGGTACTACAGAAATGAATGAAGATTTTAAAAAATGTTTAAGAAAAATCTGACTAAATCAGAGCTCATGATAATGATATGATATAATATGACATCGAGACGATTATTGATACTACAGACGCTTGAACTCGTTGCAACATCGAAAAATCATGATAAAAAGCAAATCAATTCAGTCAAACTAAAACTTTTACTATGGACAGAGAAGAACTAGAAATGAAAAACACACATTTTGAATTGTGGAGGAACTTTTTCAAGTTTCGGACTATTTTTTGCATAAATTTACTTGATTTTTGTCCGTTATCCTATCCAAATCGAGTTCTTCTATCCGCGATTGCAACCAGAAATGACGAAACTCGAACTGCAAACATGAAAAATCATACGGACATCATATAAACAGAAAGATGTGAATTTGAAATTATCGAAATACAACCTTGCAAGCTTCAGAATGTTCAAAACTAATAGATATAGTTTGTTTTACTTGCAGTGCTAAAAACAAAAGTGAAAAAGAGATGTAGCATTCATGGTTCTGCGAAAACCTCATGGCACAGGACAAAAAATCAACTAGATTTTGAAATTTGTTAACTGAAAAATCTTACATCAGAACTTCGTGAAGTAAGATTTTGGATTTCGACTGAATTAGTAATTTTCGTCATTTTTCAATTTACAAGCATTTTATACGCGACAACAGGAAACGATATTTCTTACTTCGTTTTCTCCAATCTGATGAGCAGCCCATTGTATACAGTCTAACATATAGAACGTTTTAGTCTTTTCACAGAAAATGCAATCCAATATTGTTTCGTCTTGACAAAAATTATCTAAGCTAGTCCCGCGAGTTTTAAAATAATTTTCTCCTCCTCACTTTGACTATATCTTGCTTTACTTCCGCCACCGGGTAATAAAGACTGGAATCCCATTCTACAGTAACCATTTTTCGCAAAGCAACGAGTGTAACACTGAAAAAATTGAGGTACAGTAATTAGAAGTCGAAAAAAAGAATTACATTCGATGCGACGATCAAAGATCTACGTCCCAACGGACTGAGTACCATGAACCACTGGGTAGCAAAATTTACCGGGACGTCGACCAACCATTCGCTAAGCATCAACTAAAAAAGCACTGCTATGAGCGGCCGTATGTTAGGATTTTCAGTAATCGTGTGGCAGTAGGATGGTCTGGAGGGGGTCAGCTGAGCGTGCCCATAAGTAATTTGTCGCCCGAAATTTAGAAGACCCCACTGAAATATCGAAAAACGACGAAAAACCAAAAACAAAAAACAAATAAAGCAAAAAGGATCTAAAAATCCATAATTCGTGTTTATTAGAATTCCTGAACATTGTCCTAAGACAGCCTCAGGTATGCCGTATGGTTAGAAAATTTTTGTGCTGTCGCCATATGACCTGAGGGAGCTTTCTATGGCGCTCCCCAAATGAACTACCAGTACGATACTGTGCAATAAATTCAACAATGAGAATTTGCCGGTGATAGACCACTTTTCCCGACAGAAATGTGAGCCGAAAAATAGCGACCGGTACTGACTTTCATAACTGTCGAGTGGGTGAGCCTGCAAAGTTTCAGGCCGATGGCTCAAATATTGACTGACAAGAATCAAAAATAGTAAACGTCGATTTTTTTGCAAATAACAAGAAAAAATTGACAAAAATCAACATGTTACAATAAAAAAAGTAAAATAGATCCAATCATGAAAACCATATAATAGCTGGAAACTACAACAGAGCCGCTTTAATGTGTCCGACTTTCTGTTTCACCAATAAATTAAAACGATTTTCGATCTGGTCATTGACATAATTGATTTTGCTTTGATTTTTCTTCTATTTCCAATTTCAAAACAAAAACTCTTGATTTTGGCGAACTTTTGCCCATATTGAAACAAGAAATCGATGACTTTAAATTTATTGTAAATAACAAATCTGGGTGATTTTTAAAGTATTCTTGAGTGTAAACAACCATACAGAACCTTCTTCACACTAACTTTTACTTTGATTTCACAATTTCTAATTTTTGAAAAATGACCTTTTATACAAAATTCTTGTTTGAACAGTAACCATAAGCATAAAATTTGGCCCTTGTAATAATGATAAGCAGGGGATTCTAATGAAGCAATCCGCATTAAAAAAGCTTCATCCATTCGAAGGTTATGAAAGTCAGCATCGGTCGCCTTTTTCTCGGCTCACCCTGTATATCAAGAGTCGACTCAGAACAGGAATTGTACATAGAGTGATTTCCTAACTTTTTCATAACATAAGAAGAATAACTGAGCTCCGGTGTCTATTGGAGAAAGTGACTATGGCGACTTTTTATATGAGTGAGGTCATCGATTACTATTCAAATTTTTAGCTGCAAATATAGCAGAATAAGTCTGAAAAATGATCCTAAAAATGTATTTATGGTGCAAAGCGCCTAGGGAAATTGACATTTTGACCATTTTTGTTTCAGAATAACTATTTTAGAAGCTTGACATTTTCCAGTTTTTAAGAACAGAAAGAAAAAGTTCTTATTTCTAGGCCGTTTTAATCTTGGGGGAACACTACATGGCTAGCCACATGCCTGGCGAACAAGGGTTCTAATGGAACTGCCCCATAAGATGTTTGCTCAGATTAGCAAAAACATGTACAAATTGCAATGAAAAACAATTGAATTTAGGAACAAAAAGTTGATGTAGCCAAAAAACGATATAACACAAGAAAAACGTGAAGTGCATCAATTTCATAGTGTAGCGAAAACGACCATACTTGTGATCAGTAGTGGTGTTTTTTATATTTTAATGAGAAGCTTTCGGCGAAAAGTAGAACACAATCCTGTCTAAATTGAGAACAAAAATTCGCTCGAAAAAATCTGAAATTTTACCGAATTGGTACGATTTCTTTCCTGTCTCTTGTTCGAATATTCGTCGACGTCGCCCTCAGTGATGCCCCGCGATTCCACTGTTTTTTTAAATCTCAGTCTAAATAATTTATCGTATTCGGAAAAAATTATACAAATCACAAAGTCACTCGTAATCCGAAATATACACTTGATAATTATGGCTAATAACTCTCTATGTCTTTTCCAATCTTTAAAAATTCAAGTGAAAACAATGATAAAAGGGATGTTCATATATGTAATTGCAGGGAGTTGGCAGGAAGCAAGATAGAAAACGGACATTTTTTAACAGGAATAATCAAAAATGATGACTTATTTCAGCGCTTCACATCTCAGGCACAAGTTTAAATTAGCATTCCGGATATTTTTGTCGAAAAATGATTTTTCTTACCTAAAAAACTCCGGAATTTTCCGGATAGAAACTGGCCAAAAAAGTCAATTATTTGGGGTCTTCTTCAATATGTAAATGACAATTAATCCATGGATTATGGAGCACTAGAACTATTTTTCCAAGTTAATTTTGAGGTTTTTCTTTAACAGCCCACCTCCAAAAACTGTGGGCAGTGTAGTCAAAAATCCTACAGCTCTATTGACCCGAAATATCCCAGATATCCTAGCTCTGTTAAATTCCTGCCTGTTCTTTATATAATGAACTTTCGCTTCTGGTAAACAAACCGATTCAAAAATATCCGGTCTAGTTTATTGGAAAATGCTCTGATAGAGGAGAAAAAGGAGAATACACTTGCTCGTCAACATTCGACCATTACTTCGAATTTAGAAATCACAGATACTTATCCGGAAAGATATCCGTACCACAAAAAATAGCATTAAAACCGCGGAAATAAGTTGTTCATTATTGATAGATTATTCCATACTGTGTAGCCGACGTATTCCAGGAGTATGATTTGTAAAATTTATAATTATTGTTTCAACAGGTCTGAGGCCTGTTTGTGGACAGCGCCTTAAAACATATTGCTCAGAAGCGGTCCTCCGGCAGCAAATTTTTCGTTTCTGCCGTAGGCTACGGGAAAGAATCAGGTAAAAGTTAACCATTTTTCATAGACTTGGCTTTTCGAAAGTGGATTTAAGGAATTGCAAACACGATTATATTCAGACGAAAATGTATATTTTTCATCGAATCAGAGAGTGCTAGACTGACAGAAGTTCGTGCTGGTTGAAGAATCCACTTTTTAGTTGGTCTTGAGATTTCTGATTTTTTTTTCACCTTATTTTAGTCCCAAACTGATATGAGTTTTGCCCTTTTCCCCCTATTTAAGAAAAATGATTGATTTTTAGACGTTTTTCCGTTTTCCAGTTGACTGACCGCAGAGTCTATCTGACTGAAAACGTTAACCATTTCCCAGGTCTGAAGTGACCTCATACTAAAATCAACAAAGCCCGATTCAGTTAGCTCATCATCAACTCATCACGAATATACGATCAAAAATTTCGCATTGAAATTATTGTCAGATCATCTACAAATGTTGAGATGAAATACTTTGCAGCTTGACAAATTACTAAAAGACATGTGCCTAAAAATTTCAACACTTTTTTTGGGATCGGGGTCAATCCCGGTCACACAGGCGCATAAAAGGTTTGAACAAATTGATTTTTGCAGGAAATCCGTCACTTCAAATATTTATTTTTAATGACACTTTAGATATTTCACCCGTTTTGATAAACGTCATATCAGTCAATCAGGAGATAAATTCTTATTTCAATGTGACAAATTTTACTGAAATCGGTTACATTAAAAGTTATGGAACGGATGTCCATGGGTATTTTTTGGACACTGCTGCATTCATACATGTAACGGAGCTCCGAGGTCTGGGGGGGGGGGGTTGGTGCACTTTTTTCGGGCCGGGGGTCAGTAATTCCCTAAATTTTGGGGGGAGGGGTCCCTGAAGGAAAAAATCGATTTTTTCATGAAAAATGTCCGAAAAACGGTTCAAAAAGTAGTAATTTTTGTCTAAAAAATGATAAAATATATACTTATGGCGTGAAGCGCCGAGAAAATTAACGTTTTTGACCATTTTTTGTTCAAGAATTGACATTTTTCATGAAAAAAATGACATTTTTCAGTATTTTTCCGACTAAAACTATAGGGGTCCCTAGGGCTACCATATGGTTAGCCATAGGATTGGAAAATCCTGGGGGGGTCCCCCAATGGCTAGCCACACGGTCGACGATTTCTGGGGGGGTTCCCATAGCACTTCCCCCCAATTACATGTATGGCTGCATTGTTTCCTCACTACTACAGAAATATACTTGATATTTCCCTCCACACAGTCTGATTTTCAGACCATGGTAACGATAAGAGCTTTTTTGACGAACGGTACGTAAGTATATACTTTTGAATATCATTTTCCCCAAATTCAACACTCAGTAATCCATTTTTGGGACTTTAGATAAAGGTATACCTCCTGACGGCGCTCAAAATGTGGTTGTCTGTTTTTGTCAAATGCCAAAAATTTTCTGAAATTTCCCTGATCTCCTAGCTTCTTGAACCCGACTGTGAAATCTGGCACCAACCAACAAAACGGCACTTACGCTTTTTGCCTTTCAAGTATGACCGTTCGCCGATTTTCCTGGCAATTTTTCACCCAACGGTTGGTCTTGTAGTCGACGAACCGAGGGTGGGGCGCCTCGGCCGAATAAACGCCCGGCTCTTCGGTGGACAATGAATCGGCCATCCACTCGACCAGATGATCGACGTCCATAAACGAACGAGTGAGCGATTCTTTAACGACGTCGGGAATAAGATCTAATTTATCGAATCTGGCCATCATGTTGGAATGATAATTAGTGCAGCTGAAAAATGTGAAATTTACACAAATTGAATTGCTGTATGGCACATTATATTGTTATCTTCATCATTCAATTCTACGTTATTAGTTTCATATAGAATTTCGAAACAGATGATTCATTAATGCTTTGATCTACTTTGCGTCATACTCCTTGTGATCTGGCGGAATAGAACCATAAGTTGCATCGCTCTAGTGTGTAAGATCAGTACTTTCATCTCAAATCAGTTTTAAAAAAGGCACGTTCCCCTGATCTAATGATCAGCAGAATAAATCATCCACCAGAAAGAATCAAGACTCATTTTGTTCCACACAGAAAACAAGTTTAAAGAAAACTGACAATGGAAAAAAATTAGTTTCCATCGAAAACTGATATTTGATAAGTTTTTTGACGCGTTCAACTTGATTCTTATGGGTCCGTTTTTCTGTCTTGGCATAGAATGGGAAGCATTTAGTGGTCCTTCCTTAAACCCGGTGACATAAACAAATTTAGTTAGTCACCAGAAGTAATCTGCGAATGAGTCAGGAAAATTAGAAAATTGATCAGACACGAAATGGCGGCAGAAAAATTTCATCATGATTCAAACCAACAGAAGCCGGCTTCAGGGTCGTAATTGAGGCCTGAAATCGCTTAGAGGATGGGAATCACTCCTATAGGAGGAAAGCCGCTGAGAAGTACCCTGAAAAAAAAGTATAAATTTCATCGATGCTGAATACAAATTTTCATGGATTTTTAAGTCAAAACAACTATTTTTGGGCTATTTTTCCATTTTTGTCATTCAACTTTCCAAATTTTACCTAGGTACGGAAAAATTGCTGTTTCTATTTCCATCAGCCAATGACCTTCCAGTGCCCAAAACTTGGAGCACTATTTTTGACGATTCCCTGTAACTGAAGTCTGATAGGACCTCGTCGAAGATCAACTTCTGGTAAATAAAAAATCGAAATGAAAAATATGTTTTTGGCGGTTCAGCTTAGCACTGACAAAACAATTAAGCATGACGAGCTTTTGTGGTGTACTGTAGCTGGCTGCTCACTCGTTCAAACGAAAGAAATAAAACTAAAATAGATGAGAGCTGCAAGCATCAATCAGAAGAAAACAGTTGCAACGTTTTCATGTAAATTTCATCGCCATCAGTGACAAATGGCAGGTACCAAAATTCAGGTAGTCGATCAGCTTTCCCAGGAAGTCGCATCTTCATAGTTTGATATGAGGTATATATATTCTGGCATAAAAGATAAGATCCGTCTCTACCATGTGCATTTTTATGTTACCATATGCAAGACCGTATGATTTACTATGCCAATCTTATAATATCTAATGAATAGTTCAGAATTTGTTTTGTAAATTTTATTGACTGATATGACTAAAATTCCAATTTCACACATGGACAAATAAGGAAAAAGGCTGATTTATCTTCTGGCAAAATCAATACTCCATCCGGCGACGATGCTTGTTAGCTAATGCCTTGTTTCTGCCACTAATTGACTTAACTTTGGGCACTGGTTTTACTTTCGTTTTCATAAAATGGAGTAACTATTATACTTCGACAGCCTAAAAAGTATAAACAAGCGAAAATAATCCGAAGTCCTAAAAATTGATCACTGCTTGCCTAATAAATATTCACTACCGTCGTAAATTTTCAACTTTACCCCTACCTGAAAAATTTGACCTTGGGGACCTTTGCATACAATATAATGTAACTACTTCCTTGTTGCACTTTATTCATATCGATTGTCTGAAATTTGATGTTTCGGCAATGTAGGTTTTACTGTAAGCGTTCGAAATATGGGTTTTCATCTTTAAAAAAGGGGAAAATTGAAATATGATGATAAGTTGGATAAGATGCAAGAAAAACAGATTACTTACATCTCTGTAAGATTCTGCCGTAAATGCAACAGGTCCCAAGGGCAATTTCTTTAAAATCTAAGAAAATATTAGTCAAACGTAGGCGATTGCCACAATCGATGAAAAAATGCGAAAATTTAAATCGGCATGAAAAAATGCAATTTCGAACTTATTAATTATACCTCAAATCTACTATGTATAAGCTTAGCCTAACATTTTTATTTTTAGTTAACGTTGGACTTATTATTAGTGGATAATAAGCTAGATTAACGGCACAGTTGTTTAGGGGATATGACTAATCGGTGGAATCCGCATGCGGATGCGGATGGTGAATATTATGGTCTAAGTGGATACAGATACGGACGCGAAATCCGCTCTTTTTGTGTGGATATTTTGGTCTAATCGGCAGATGCGGAATTCACCCTTTTCAAGCCTAAAAGACGGATATGTTTCGCGGAGGGTGGACATTTTTTCCCAATGTTCTGGTTGATTTGTTCAAGTCGGAAACTTTTTTGGTGGATATGTATATATACGTCTGAAAGGCGAATTTCGAAAAACAGGATGGATCGCATCCGCATAGTTTTTTAGCATTTAGCTTGTTGGACTGACAAAATGGCTCGTCAGAATTTTTTGATTCATGTGTTTGATCAAATCGGATACAGAAAAGATGCATTTTGTTGCATTTTAGAAGGCCATAATCTCGAAATTTTCCGGCGCTTCGCGCCGGTTATAACTTAAATATGCATTATTATTTATTTCCTAGCTCAGGCGCAGCTTCTAACATGTCTACCTTCATTTATCATTTAATCTTTAATAGTTTAAATCATTTTACACGTATTATCTCATGTTTTAAAATTGGTAATCTTCAATATTTCATCTTGATATTTAATGAAGATTCACATTTTTCCCTTGACATATTCTTTGAGAAAGATCAATACGTCAAGTCTGTAAACTTTTTGAAGCGATTATTCCTTTCTTAACGTAAAATCAATCCAAAAGCTTCATGGAAGTAGTTTTCGGAAATTCCTACTCTTTACTCATATCTTTTCGGCCAAGTTCATGAGAGTGTGTAAATAAATTAACGGTTTTAAAATTTTTCAAACATAAAATTCCAGAAATTACGGCTTTTGAACAGAAAATTCGAAACTAATTCTTCAAATAAGTGGTTAGAAAATTGATTTTCCAGCATCGCAGAATGTCAATACCCAAAAAAATTTTCCGGCGTTTCAGGCAGGAAAGATCAATACCTTTTTTGAACTCTCACTTGTCATCATAGAGGACTTGACTGTCGATTTCTCATGTAATTCAAAGTCATTATGTTCTTGGATAGTTTGCTGGAAAATTTTTTCCACAATGCTTGTAGATTAGACTTCAATCAAACTCAAAAATTTCAAATGTTTCCTGAATTTTAATGAATTAACGGCACTAAAATATTATTGAATAAATGTTGAATGACAACTCTTTTTTGATCGATTACCGTGATGCTCAATATATACATTTCTTTAAAAAATAACCTAGCATTGGAATTTATTCACGTATGATATTATAAAATTGGCTTGTAAAAATTTGGAATGGCTTGTAAAGTTTTAGGTCAACAAGCCACTTGGCTTGTGACTCGTAGGTCAAAAAAAACTCTGCGCATCCGCCACCGGCACCATGCGTAAACGGCGGAAAATTTCGACGGATATGCGGATACATAATTTTTCATGATTTTTGTATGCTTTTATAGTTCCTTAAATAAAAAAAGAAAAAACAAAAAGAAAAAGACAGAAAATGTCATTAGTGATAACCAAATCCTCATTTCATTTTGGTGCAAAGATAATGTTTTTTATATACACATTTAGAAAACGTCCTTCGTCATCATTTATTGGGCTTTCTGTTGACTGCATTATGATCAAATGCTGGCTCACTCTCTCTGTCTCAAAGTAAGATCATCCAACATGCTAGATAATATACTTTTACTCAATATTAATTGAGTGGCTTATTTTTATTGTGTAATTAATATTCACATTTATAATTTAAATTACAGTTTAGTTTCGGGTACGCGGGTATACCCGGGTACCCGGCGTGAAGCACTACCCCCAACTTGGTCAACCCTATACCATACATGTAATTGGGGGGGGGAAGTGCTATGGGAACCCCCCCCCCCCAGAAATCGTCGACCATATGGATAGCCATTGGGCGACCCCCCAGGATTTTCCAATCCTATGGCTAGTCATATGGTAGCCCTAGAGAACCCCATAGTTTTAGTCGGAAAAATACTGAAAAATGTCAATTTTTGAACAAAAAATTGTCAAAAAGGTCAATTTTCTCGGCGCTTCGCGCCATAAGTACATATTTTATCATTTTTTAGAACAAAAATTACTACTTTTTAAACCGTTTTTCGGACATTTTTCATAAAAAAATCGATTTTTTTTTCTTTCAGGACCCCTCCCCCCAAAATCTTGGGAATTACTGACCCCCGGCCCCAAAAAAAGTGCTCCAACCCCCTCCCCCCCAGACCTCGGAGCTCCGTTACATGTATGCCCTATACCCAACCTTCCCAGACTCGGAAAAATTAGGAAAAAAGTGACCTTTTTGGCTTTTTTGGGAAAATTTTCGAATTTTTTTGACCCCCAAAATTTTGAAAATGTTGGGACCAGACATGCACGGCAAGAATTTTCAAGGGGCAGGGTCCATGGACTTTTTTCCCAGAGGGGTAAGGGGGTGGATGAGCAAAAAAAACAAAAAAGTTCTACAAGCTTGTTTTTCATACAAAATATGCACAAAAATCATGAAAAAAGTTCAGGGGGGTGTTTTGACGATTTTTTTTTGGCCAGGGCGGGTGGCCAGGGTCTCAAGCACGAGAGTTCACCCCCCCCCCTACCCCCTTATCTGCCTGTATGATTGGGATCCCAACCCCAAAATTTTGGGTTTAACCCCCACAACTGGTCGGACCTCTAACAGGTATGTCAATGAGGAGCATTGTATCTCACCTCCTATTTAGAAATTCCTATACTGAACGAATTCGAGCCGATTTCCAATTTATGCAAAGCGTTTTTCCCGGTAGCTCTAACGATCGAAAAAGGATTTTTTCCGCTTCACTACAACACACTTACTAAAGAGTTCATTGCCGACCTTGTTTTCCAAGCCACTTTAGACGTTCAGAGCATCCTTGTGAACGGCTCTATTCTCATTGACCTATAGAAACATGAATAAGCCATCTTCATCCGGAAAAAATTAATAAAAACCCTCACGATGGTGCCGACAAAGTTGGGTATATCTTTCATAAGCTTTTCTGCACAGACGGTGATATAAAGGGTAAACATGACCTGAAACACGCATAATCTTTTAAAACAGACATGTAATTCCGATGGGCGAGTGACATAGGAACCCCCCCCCCCCCCAAGAAATCGTCGGCCATATGGGTAGTCACTGAGCATCATTATACATGTAACGGGACCCCGAGGTATGGAGGGGGGTTTGGACGACTTTTTTGAGGCCGGAGGTCACTAATTCCGCGGCATTTTAGAGAAGAGGTCTCTGAAGGAAAAAACGATTTTTTCACCAAGAAAATCCGGGAAAATGGTAATTTTTTTCTAAAAAGCCGTAAAAAATTTATTCTCGGTGCGAAGCGGACAGAAAATTGACGTTTTTGATCATTCTATGTATAAAAATTGACATTTTTCATCAAAAATTTGAGAATCGCTGTTTAGAGACGTCGCTGTATTGAGATTTTTCGGCTAATGATGTTCATGGTTGAATAACCTTTTAACCAGCTGAAAAATCAGCTTGAAGTCAACGATGTTCCATAGATTTGGGTGAAACAACAAAATTCGTAAATAGACTTCTAGCGCGAAGTGCCAAAATTTCTTTGGATTTTTGATACTCGTTCTATTTCGATTCTCCGACCATCTTGATTCTCCGGCAATTTCGATTCTCCGACTGCTTTGTTTCTCCGTATGCTTCGATTCTTCGGCTGCTGCCATTGTCTGACTGTTTCTTTTCTCCGACTGTGATATTTCATTTCATGTTGCGACTCTTCGACTGTTCCCATTTTCTGACTATGGTATAATATAATTTTAGGCAGTCTTCCAATATATTAAACTGCAACTTAAATAACATATGAATAGAACTGATGATATGTACTGTGCTACTGCAGCTACTGTCTCGCTACAGCCACCAAATGATAATTGGTGTTCCATTACAGCCACCAACTATTCAGCAGATGTCTCTCTACAGCCACTGTGAGTAGTATAGAGACCCCCTCTCAAGCGCAAAAAGCTCCCCGGCCCATGTTAAACATAGGCGCCCACATCTCCGTCAAAACTCGAAATAATGTAACATATATGGTACTTTTCGGAATCAGCTGAATGTGATCTATCGATTGGTACCCTACATGACCCATCCAGCACAAAAGCCTAAATTTAGTGTAGGCTCTACCATTTATGTTATTTGTTATTATGCATTGCCGCCGCCACTGCCGCGCCTGTTGGGGTGGGGGAGGGAAATTCGCCTAGCTAATAAAGCTGAAGCTGCCGCTTCAAGCTTTATATAGCTAGCCTAAATGGAATAAACAATCGATATGAGCAATAAATCATGTGATATATCAACAGAAATTGTGTACTCATTCTCACTGATCACAGGATCAGTCCCAGCGCCAGCTGCTGGGAGGCTAGTACAACTAATGATCTTACATTCGATAAGTATGCTTCTGTTCTGGAGACCAAAAAACCCTGGATTGGTGAAAGTTTAGGTTTCAGAATGCAGGGGGACAACAAAATGTGGACGTATATACAACAGAAACAGGGTCTCCCTTTTCTTTACATAAAAAGGAAAGTTTTGGAAGATGGTATAACAACTGTACCATTAGACTTGTAAGATTTTGTTTCTATCAAGTAAATTACATTTATTTGGCACTTAATCTATTTTTCCAACTATATTTATATTCACATGTCTACTATGTAGGCATTTTTACTTTAACACAAAGTAGAGGTATGTCTGCAGCAGAACAGAGTCAGAGTCTTCTGGGAATTTGTGTGTTTAGCAAGGCACTAGATGCATGGTGAGGAGCCACTGATGGTCTATGGTCATGCAACTCTATGCTGGGTTTCAGGTGCATGGTGAAGAGCCAATGACGGCCTGGAGTTGAGCATATATGTGTGTGTGCAGGATGTTAGGTGCATGGTGAGGAGCCAATGAGGGTCTGACATCAGGCAACTAAGTGTAATGCATGACTTCTGCTTTGTATGACTGAAATACTGCAAGACTATTCTCTAATTTGTGGGTACTTTCTATGAAAGTATTGGGGCCACACGTGTACTAGCCTCCCCGCTACTGGGGCTGGGACCTGTGATCAGTGCGAATGAGTACACAATTTCTGTTGATATATCACATGATTTATTGCTCATATCGATTGTTTATTCCATTTAGGCTAGCTATATAAAGCTTGAAGGGGCAGCTTCAGCTTTATTAGCTAGGCGAACTTCCCTCCCCCACCCCAACAGGCGCGGTGGCGGCAGCAACGCATAATAACAAACAACATAAATGGTAGAGCCTACACTAAATTTAGGCTTTTGTGCTGGATGGGTCATGTTGGGTACCAATCGATAGATCACATTCAGCTGATTCCTAAAACTACCATATATGTTACATTATTTCGAGTTTTGACGGAGATGTGAGTGGGCCAAGTTTCGGCAACTTTTTTCTTTCTAGCCCAGGTGTGACGTCATGCTTTTTTCCAGCCCGAAAAATGACGTCATAGTAGTCGGTGGAACGTCGGCTATGTTTTCTATGTTTTGTGTGTCATGGAGGTTGTGAATTTTTTTTCCAAGTCCAACACTTATGTTTAACATGGGCCGGGGAGCTTTTTCCACTTGAGAGGGGGGGTCTCTATACTACTACTGTCTCGTTTTAGCCTATTTTTATTTTTTTGTTTTAGTTAAAAGTTTTAGCCTTTATATTTTATTATCAACACGGAGAAAAAACAAACATGTATAAAGCGAAAGAGAACCAACAAACAAATAAACAAAGACAACGAAAAACCAAGAAGTAGAGAAAAACAAAAGAAAACATTAGAGTAATCAAGGAAAGAAAACGAACTAGTAAACAAACCAGTAAGCAAAGGAGAAAGATTTTTAGAAAAATAAGCAAAAAGAAAGAAGCAAGAAAAAAAGAAAATGAAAGATATACGAAATACGATTCGAAAAAATTTGCCTGTCTTCTTTCTTTATTCCTCTTTTTGTCCTTCCCATTCATCTTTTTTTCCACTGTTTTTTTTCTAGCTAGCTTCCTCTTCTTCCTTAAGTCTGTTGCTTTTGTTACTTCGTTTTTATTAGTTTTTTCTCGTAATCTTTTTTCTACTTTCTTCATATCTTTTCTTCATTTCTTCCCCTGATTTGATTTTGTTCTGTTTTTGTTTGTTGGTTTGTTCACTCAATTGTTTTGTCCTTTCGTTTGATTACTTTTTGTGGTTCTATATTTTTTTCTGTTTCTCTCAAGTTGTATTTGCTTCAATTGTCTATTTGTTTCTCTTTATTTTGTTTACAAATCTTTTTGCTTCATGTCAATGAGGGGAAATAAGAAGAAACAAAAATTACTGCTAAACTATCAATGGAACATATATTTTTGGTGGTAGCTGTAGTGGAACAGTCGCTGAATGTGGTGGCTTCAGTGGGGCCAGTGGCGGATCCAGAATTTTTTTCAGGGAGGGCGGTGCTCAAAATCAAGTATTAAAAAAAAATTTGAAAATTTTCAAAAAATTTGAAAATTTGCCTGTAGGTATACAGAAAAAAAATCGTATTTCAAAAGTTTCGGGGGGCGGCCGCCCCTACCCCCGCCTCCCCTAAGTCCGCACTTGAGTGGGGCACGCATTTTTATTCTGGTGGCCGCAGCGAGACAGTGGCTTTTGAATATGCTACTTTGTGATCGAAGAAAAACCGAAATAAACAAACCAAAAGACTCAAATATGATAAAATATGCAGTATACAATATAGTCGGAGAATCGAGACGGTCGAAGAAACGTGACATTAATGTAGTCGGACAATCGGCAACAGTCGAAGAAACGAAACAGTTGAAGAAAAGCTACAAAACGGCAATTCTATTTTTAGCATTTCGCATTATGTCGAACAATCGAAACAGTCGGAGAATCGACTCACAAACTTGATACTGGAACACCGGAATGTGAACTTTTTCAACATTTACTTCTTTGATAAGTGGTCTGATTTTTCATTCAATTCAATCATTTTTCATAGTCGAACAAATGCAAAAAATCATTCAAAGCATGCCACTTGATTTGAAAAATCAGAAAAGCAACCAAAATTTCAATTTTTCAACCAGCAACATCTGTCACTGCCCCGGACTGATGATGTTTCAATCATTTGCGGAATACAAAAAAATTATGCTATAAAAATTCAAAAATTACTGCAGAAAAATTTTGATAAAAAATGATAAAAAAATCTCCATTTTCGTCAGATAATCAAACACAACTACCGAATTCAAGGTAACAACTACTGAATTCTAACTAGTAAGTGAAGTAGACATATTTATACAGTCGCCCTGAGCTGGATTTATCAAGTAATAATCAAGATAATCATTACGGACGAAAAGCGCCGGAAAATTTTTGGTTTTGACCTATGTAAAATGCATCAGAATGCAGGCTTTTTTGCACAGGCAGGTTGTTTTGGGGGAAAATTTTGGTTGCACAAACAAATTTTTGGTTGGTCACTCTGAAATCGATAAAGTCGCTCAATTTTATCAGAAAAACAATAAGAAGACAGACAGAAATCTATTAAATGCGATGAAAACACGAGAGTAAATATATACGAGTAATACAGAAAAGCTCATGGACATGACAAAAGCACGTGGAAATTGAGCTTTAGAAAATGACTCAATTTAGATCCAAAGCTGGGCGTACTGTTCGAATGAGTGATCTCATCAGGTAGGGAATTCCAAACGTCAACATTTCGCAAGCAAAAGTCATGTTTTAATGCATTAGAAATATACTTCGATTTGTTCAGTTTAAATGAGTTGAACAGGCGATAATTGAACGGACTCAAGGTGAAAAATAAATAGGGAGGAATAAGTTTAAATTTCAAAATTGGGAACATGTACGATAAGTCGATATACGTACGTCTAAGTGCGAGGTCATCATGGCTAGATTTGTCGAAGCGCTCCTAGCTTAAATCCTTCCAACCAAAAAACCTTTTTGTAAACCTCCATTGAGCTTTCTCTACTATTTTAGGATTCCCAACCAGACAAGGATTCCAGAGTTGTGAACCATGTTCCAGACTAGGGAGAACATAGAATTTAAAAGCCCTGATTTTTAATTCATTGAAGTTAGACTGAAAACATTTCAAAATTAGATTAGCCACCCTAAATATCTTTTTAACCGCATAATTACAGTCGCAAGTGGCTGACAATTTTTCGCTGTACATAACACCAAGATTCTTCATCTTTGAAACAGTAGGAATCAGAAAATCATTTATATTAGGTACACTCAAGTTTGGGGTTATTTATCACTCCCAAGATGAAAACAGAGCATTTTTCGAGAGAAATAGATAATTGCGATTTCAATGACCATTCACAATTTTTGGCAAGATCTGCTTGTAGTATTTCAGCATTTTCTGTAGCATTGAATATTTCCACATCATCAGCAAAAAGATAAATTTCTGCTAATAATATCAACTATATCATTTATGAAAATCAAGAACCAAGTTGGTGTCAATAAACTACGTTGAGGAACCTTACTAGTAACCCCAATTGCATTGAAAAAACAATTTCTAATTTTCACCTGCTGAGTCCTGTTAAATAAAAAGCCAGGTAACAAATCAATAAAAATCCAGGGCTAATCAATAAAAATTCAGATCAAATTTTCCGATCAGATTTTCATGAGACACAATATCAAATGCCTTTTGAAAGTCGATATAAATTGAATCTGTTGCTACATTTTCATCCAGATTTTTAGCCCATGGTGTTTTACAACTTAATAACTGTTCTTAGAACACAAGATTCAAGAGAGCTGTAGAATGCAAGACATAAAAAACTAGTTTTCTCGTATTTCATTCGATTCGATTCAGTTCTTTTTTCTCTTCAAAACCCCATTTCTTGGATTATATAGGAAAATTATTGGATTAATTGAAATTCTGCGCGCAGTGCCGAAAAATGTTTAGTATCATGTATTTTATAACGCATAAAAATGTATCTCCGGACCGGACAGGAAACCCCACAACCTAATCAAAAGGGCAGTCAGGCTTCAAGTAGCACTGTGCAAATTGGTAGGAAAAATTTGGTTGCACAGCCCAAAATCTGGTTGCCGTGAGCAAAAAAAACAGCCAGAATGCACCTTTCCCACTTAACAATCCCAAAATTCTTTTGGAAAAAGAACCCATAATTTTTTTCGCATTTCCAGATTTTTCGCCAAAAATACCGATTTGGCGAAAAAACAGTGCCGCGGCATCTCTGACGAACCTCGAACCATGCTGTCATCACTGTTTTTTCCACAAATGTGGAAAGAGGTAAATTTTTTTCACATATGTGGAAAATTTTTTTGCGAACAGTTTTCGTCCAAAAATCCTATGAGTTACATAAGAAACACGTAAATATATGACTATAAGTTACAACGAAACGTCTCATCCCACTCCGGCCGACATTCTCATCGAATAGGGAATAGGGTCAAAATTTTTTTCTCTATTTTCCAGGTCTCGTTTTTTCGCTTAAAAATGCTCACAGATGCTTTATTTAAGTGTTTTTGAGCTTTTAAAGCATTCTGATAATTTTTAGAACATATATCTCAAAAATTAGATTTGAATTTTGTGTTCATAAATCGTAAATTCTAGAAATTTATCATTTGAAAAGTTATAAAACTAGTAATTTGTTGGTAACCTTTCATAAATTTGGCCGGAAAGCTATAAGTCAGAAGCGCAGAAATTTTCAAAAAATAACTTCCATGAAACTTTTGAATTCAATTTACGTTAAAAAAAGAACAAACGCTTCAAAAAGTTTAGAAAGTTGACGTGTTGATTTTCCTCGGAAAAAAAACGTGGATCTTCGTTAAATATAAAATAATATTGAACATTGCCAATTAAAACATGAGATAATATGTACGTTCAAGATGATGAAAACTTAAAAATTAAATGGTAATTGAAGGTAGGCATGCTAAAAGCCGCGCCTGAGCTTGATAATAAACAATAACGATTATTAAAGTTATGATCATTTCAAGATTTGGAGCTCCTAAACGTAAATGTAATTTGGGGGGGGGGGTGCTATGGGAACCCCCTCAGAAATCATCAACCATATGGCTAGCTATTGGGCGACCGCCCTTCCCCAGGATTTTCCAATCCTTTGGCTGGCTACAATGGTAGTCGTAAGGACCCTCATACTTTTGGTCGAAAAAATACTGAGAAAAATGTCAATTTTTGAACAAAAAATGGTAAAAAATGTGAATTTTCTTGGCCCTTCGTGCCATGAATACATTTTTTCGGTCTTCTCAGAAAAAAATTACTATTTTTTGAACTATTTTTCGAACTTTTTCGCGAAAAAATCGATTTTCTCCTTGAGGTACCCCTCCACCAAAATTTTGTGAATTAATGACACCCAGCCTCAAAAAAGTCGCCGGCCCGCTCCCCCAGACCTCGGTGCCCCGTTACATGTATGCTCCTAAACATAACTGTAATTGGGGGGTGGGGGGAACCCGCCCCCATATCTGTACTTGGGGGGGCTGGGGTGGGGGACGCCCCCCCCCCAACTTGGCCAACCATATACCTAACCCCCCCCCCCCCCCAGTTTGGAAAAAATTGTATGTTTTTTGGCCTTTTTAGGGAAAATTTCGACTTTTTTCGACACCCCCCCCCCCAACTGGTCGGACCTCTTCCAGGTATCCTCCTAAAATGCACCGAAATGCATCTTTTCAATATGAAAACCCCGAATTTTTCTTCCACATTTGTGGAAAGACCGAAATTTATCGATTTTTACAATTGTTTCTGGCAAATTTTCTGGCTTAGGCTTAGACTCAGGCTTAGGTTTACGCTTAGAATAGGGTTTAATCTTAGGTTTAGGCGTATAGGCTTAGGCTTGGACTCACGGTTAGGAAAGAGTAGACTACAACTTTTCGACCAATCAAATTGAAGGTATGAAATTCTTCCACCAATCAAATTGACGATAGATCTCGCTCCCTAATGCTTTGTGTCAAAAACAGTGTTTTTTTGTGCCAATACATGGTTTTTGGCACATTGGAATTGGAATGGCACAAAAAATTTCGAGCGTTTGTGTCAATTGGCACAAAATTTTTGGCTAGTCAAACATTAAATTTCCTTGATTTTTAGACGTTTTATAGGCTAAAAATGCAACTATTTTTCGGCGCTTCGCACCGAGTTAATCAATATAATATTTCCTATCCCTATATTTGACCCGCATGCGAACGATTTCTCTTCGAACAATGTATTTGAAAACTTTATAGGCTGTCAATGACCGATGAATGAAAATAAATTCTGAATATTCTCTATTAATCCAGTCTGATTCGGATTCAAAACTGAAAATTTTACTTTTTGTGTTTGATGGATTCTAACAGAAAAATCGATATCATTGGTAATGGTACAATATTTCGACCGAAAATTTACACAATTTTCGACTTTATTCTCTTTAGTCTTCACGTTGTATTATAGATAATTCATATTCGCAGTCGAAAATTGAATCAATTTGAAGTTCCTGAACAGTTCTAGAGTTATTTGTATTTTGTGAGCATTCCATTTCTATGAGAGTCGTCGTGAACTATTTTCTTGAAGTTTTTTCTTATCTCACTGACAGAGTTCAGCTGAAAAATTGGTTGGGCACGATTTTTGCGAAAAATTGATGCGTTAAACATTAACTGTATCAAAATTTTGCGCAAAACCAGGTTTTTTATTTTTGCACAGGATAGATTGCAATTTGCGGTGCAACTTGAGGCAAAAATTTGGTTGCATGGAAATGTTTTTGATTGCTCACCCTATGGTAAATTCACCTGTATTTATCAGAAAAATGATGAAACTCAAGTTTTTTCTGTAATTGCATTGAATTCGTGTCAGTTCTAGACATTTGAAATTGAATTTCCTGAGTTCTGGAGGAAAAATATGAAAAGACTGGCCATAATAGCTTGTTCGGTGCAGAACAGTAAAAAATTCAAACTTCGAGACTTTTAAAACATCAGAAAATTCTTTTTTTCTCCATCTTATTTTTCCGCAACCATCGAATATTGTCTGTGGTAAAGCGGTCAAACATTTTTCCAACCACCATTTTAACAATAATGATAATAAAAAGCATTTGTTTTTAAATGAATGCAAAAAAACGCGGCATTTCATCTCGGATTCTATCCACTGTTTTTTTCCACATTTGCACTATAATGTGGAAAAAAATCTGGAATAAGGAAAAAATTTTTGATGTCTTTCCACAAACGTTGAAGAAAAATTTGGGGTTTTTAAATTGGAAAGATGCATTTTGGTGCATTTTAGGAAGTCCAAATCTCGAAATTTTCCGGCGCTTCGCGCCGGTTATAACTTTAATAATCATCATTATTTATTCGGTAGCTCAGGCGCGGCTTTTATCATGTCTACCTTCATTTATCACTTAATCTATAATAGTTTTCATCATCTTGAACGTATTATCTTATCTCATGTTTTAATTGGTAATCTTCATGATATTTAAGAAAGATTGGCATTTTTCCTTTTGGAGAAAGATCAATACGTCAAGTCTCTAGATTTTTGGTGCGATTATTTCTTTGCTAACGTAAAATCAATTCAAAAGCTTCATGGAAATATCTTTCAGAAATTTATACTCTTCTTACTCATATATTTTCGACCAAGTTCATGAGAGTTTACAAATAAATTACAGATTTTAAAATTTTTCAAGTAAAATTCTAGAAATTACGACTTTTGAACACAAAATTGAAATCTAATTCTTGAAATAAATGTTCGGAAAATTGATTTTCCAGCGTCCCAGAATGTCAATATACCCAAAAAAAATTTTCCGCGCTTCACGCCGGAAAGATAACCATCTTTTTTAGGCTTTCACTTGCCATCATCAGGGTTGGCAGGGCTTTGGTTTTCTGGTTTTTGGTTTTTTCTTTTTTTTGTTTTTTTTTCTCATTAGTCGATCTTCTAGACAAGTATAGGTATCTAAATCAACAAAACAATTAAATTAGTTGAATTGACTTATTTTTATGATACATTTCGTACTCAAAAGATGTAATATAAATCAATCGATATCCTTTGTATCCATCTTGCAAGCACACATTTAGTACATGAGACAACTTTGCTATAATTTGCTCAAAAAAAGTAGATGCTAAATCTTTCGTGGAGTGTACTTCGACCATACGGGGTGACATCCATTGATCCATATCATCATCAAAATGTTATAAAATATGATTGAGTTTAATATCCTGAATATATTGTAACGGTAAGCTTTTCATTTTTCTTAGCTCGAAATTTCAAAATATAAATGAGACAACAAAAATAAAATTCTATACAGATCAGTTAAGCATACTGTAGGTTAACAAAGAGAAGAGCTTTTGAGTGGCTCATTTTTATGTGACTTGACGTCAGAGCACCCCATGGGGGGGGGTATGGGGGGGGGGGGTATTACCCCCCTCTTAGATTTGGAAATTCATTTACTACCCCCATAAAACAGCTCACTATAGCAAAAAATTTTGGTAGACTTCATCCTCTCCCCAGTAGGTTATACTAATTCGAGAAAAATTGCAGAATGTGTGATTGTGAGGAATTACTCACTGCTCTTTTTGACACATTTACTGAGCAAATGATAACGAGAAAGTATGCAACTTCTGTGCCATATAGCGATTTTTAGGAAAGGATATCAGCACATTAATATATACTGCTTGTAGGAAATCATTATAAATATAATTGGGAGATGAAATAATGCGTTATGTATATGTGATTAATCAAAAAATCGCCCCTTGGGAAGAAAAACACTATGTTCTTAAAATTCTGCCTCTTCATGCTCTCCTTTCCTTTTCCCCGCTTCTGCGTTGGGTCTTCTGTGCGCATATGGTTACCCAAGCTGTGGCATACTTTCCTGCTATGAGTTGAGACATGTGAGGTCTGTTGACGTGGATCAGGAGTGGTACTTGGTTTCAAACTTGTAGTTCATAGTCTAATGGGATTAATAATACTAAAGTCACATTCAGCATCAGGACTCTCAATTGGACGCACTGTTGCAAGCCTAATCAGTGATGGGATAAGCCCATACTGCTGAAGATGCTGGTTGAAACAATGTTTCCAAACGTATGTTGTGCCCGATTGTTGAAATGTGCGGGAATCAAAGTGTGACTATTCTGTACGTATAATTAGTGCATTAAAGTTGCATGATTGGCAGCTGGAAAATGGAGTTGAAATAGTAAATGTTTTTTGACTGTAAAAAGCATAAAGTAGGGGCATTAATCAGATTTGTAAGTTCGAGACAGTACAACTCCCCCCTCCTTAGCAAAAAGTAGAGACCAAAAAAAAAAAAAAAAAAAAAAAGGTCATGGCATATTTCAAGTACTACCCTTAAAATTTTAGATTTTACCCCTACCTAAATTTTCGACCTTGGGGACCTCTGCTTGACGTCGCTACTAAGTAGAAAAAATTGTGCAAAAATATGTATACATCTATCATGCAAGCGAGAATAGTATATATAATAAGACCCATTTGCTGTAGTTATAGCTCGCAGACAGGTTTGATAAGCTAAAATTGGGAAACATCTGAAATGTCTATGTGTGACCTTCAACTATATTCGTAATATCAATAACATACATATGTATCTAGTAATCTATCAATTTAAAACCCTCTTATCGAAAACGGTATTGTGTCATTTCAACTTTTCTGTGCATATGTATGTATGTGATATATTGAAACAATTCTGTGGTTGATTTCTTTTGAGTTTTGATTACTTACATTGTGTATTATATATTTCTCTTTATATGTAATTTTTTTTCTTTTCCTTGAATTTGCCCCTTACATATCGCATGCTCTGTTCCATTTCTACTTTTCTTATGTTCTTCACAAATGGTTTCTTTCTTATGTGCTCACTATTACTGTATTTCTATTGCTATACTACGGATTTCCTATGGCATAAAATAATGACACTTCCGATAAGATTAATACTTATAGCTGCCATTTTAATGCTCTCTAATTAGTCTTAGATGATACAGGGAGCTTCTAGCAGTTTTTTACATAGTTATTTTGATGTACCAAATATACTAAAGAATTAAACCAGAAAAAAACACTAAAAAACCATAGAAAAACCAAAAAACCACTAAAATAAAAAACCACTAAAAAACCGAAAAGTCGAAATTTCAAAAGTTTGGTTTTTGCCAACCCTGGCCATCATAGAGGACCTGATCATCGATTTCTCATGTAATTCAAAGTCAATTATGCTCTTGGATAGTTTGCTAGAAAATTTGTTCCACAAGGCTAAGATTAGGCTTTAAAGTCGAGCATTTCAATTTGTGTTTCAATTTTAATGAATTAACCTCTAAAACCACCGGAAGGCTTGAAAAAGCTCAAAAACAGTGCGATAAAGCGTCTGTGAGCATTTTTAAGCGAAAAACGAGGATTTTAAGACGAAAAAAAAATTTTTCCACATGTGGAAAAAAAATTTGACCCCTTTCCACATTTGTGGAAAGAAGTTCGTGGAAAAAAACGGTGATTCAATCTAACCACGCATTTTGAAATGATAAAATTCTGAATCATTTTTAAGCATTCCCCGCTAAAAACGCATGAAATTGCATTTCCAGACAGGAAATTCTAATAACTAATCATAAGGGCCGTCGGGCTCCATGTTGCACTGTGCAACTTTGCCGGAACAATTTGGTTTGCACACCCCGAAATTTGGTTTGCTGTGCACAAAAATAAGAAACCCTGCCTGAAACTTTTCCTCAGTTTTTTTCAGCATGTTTCTAGTTCAAAAATTTTTTTTGTGCCATTCGCACAAATTTTTTTGGCCTCTTCTGCCAATTGGCACAAATGTCCGTGCACAAAAAAAACGCTGATCAAAAATAAACTAAGCAATAGGGACGGAGTGTTAGGAGACCTCTTCTGATTAGCATACCTGTAAGACCTCCGACCAGTTGGGGGGGGGGTAAATCCGAAATTTGGGGGGGGGGGGTAGGAAAAAGTCGAAATTTTTTCCAAAAAAAGGCCAAAAAACATACACTTTTTGGCAAATTTTTTTAATTTTTCCCCAACTGGGGGGGGGGGGGGTTGGGGGGAATCATTTTGGGTACTGGGTTGGCTAAGTTGGGGGGGGGGTCCCCCCCAACCCCCCCAAGTACAGGTATGCTGATTAGTCGAAATTACCGCCCCCCAGACGGTTTTTTCGCCTAATATGTATTTTCGGTCAATTTTTCCTTTAAAATTTTCCTTAGGCTTAGGTTACAGCAGCTGCGCCCGAAGGGCGCAGTGCTGTTGCGGCTCTTTCAAATGAAGTTGTTAGTTAAAACCAATCAAAACGCATATAATGCATTTGGCAGTGGCTAAACAGCCGCGCGGCTGCTGAGCTAAAACCACTGTTTTTTTTCCCCAAATCGTGCTTTTTCGGGAAAAAAAATTCGGAAAGGGGAAAAAAAATTTTGGGGCTTTTTCCCCATTTGGGGAAAAAAATTTTGGGGTCGGATACAGAAAAGATGCATTTTGGTGCATTTTAGAAGGTCATAATGTCAAAATTTTCCGGCGCTTCGCGCCGATTATAACTTTAACAATCATTATTATGCATTACTAACCCCTGGCGCGGCTTTTAGCATGTATACTTTCATTTATCATATAATCTATAATAGTTTTCATCATCTTGAACGTATTATCTCATGTGTTCATTGATATTTAAGAAAGATTCGCATTTTTCCTTTTGGAGAAAGATCAATACGTCAAGTCTCTAAGCTTTTTGATGCAATTATTTCTTTTCTAACGTAAAAATCAATTTAAATGCTTCATGGAAATATCTATCGGAAATTTATACTCTGCTTACTCATATTTTCGACCAAGTATGAGAGTTTACAAATAAATTATACTGGTTTTAAAATTTTTCAAGTAAAATTCTAGAAATTACGACTTTTAAACACAAAATTCAAATCTACTTCTTGAAATAAACATTCGGAAAATTGATTTTCCAGCGTCGCAGAATATCAATACTTACCCAAAAAATTTTTCCGGCGCATCGCGCCGGAAAGATTAACATTCATTTTGGCTTCTCACTTGTCATCATAGAGAACTTGACCATCGATTTCTCATGAAATTCTCAAAGTCATTATGCTTTTGGATAGTTTTGCTTGAAAATTTGTTCCAATGCTTGTAGATTAAAGTTTGAACTCGAAAATTTCAATTTTTTCCTCAATTTTAATGAATTAACGGGTTTTAAAAAACACCAGGAGGCTTGAAAAGGCTCAAAAACACCTAAATAAAGCGTCTGTGAGCATTTTTAAGCGAAAAAAAACGACTCCGGGAAAATGGGGAAAAAATTTTTGACCTCTTTCTTCCCCATTTGGGGAAAAGGCCCGGGGGAAAAAAAAACAGTGGCTAAAACATACCCTTTTGGATAAACAGCCGCGCGGCTGCTAAGCCAAAACATACCCTTTTGGATAAACAGCCGTGCGGCTGCTGAGCCAAAACATACCCTTTCAGATAAACAGCCGCGCGGCTGCTGAGCCAAAACATACCCTTTCGGATAAACAGCCGCGCGGCTGCTGAATCACTGTTTTTTTTTTCCCCAAATCGTGCTTTTTCGGGAAAAAAAATTCGGAAAGGGGAAAAAAAATTTTGGCTCTTTCCCCATTTGGGGAAGAAAATTTCGGGGATTGGATACAGAAAAGATGCATTTTGGTGCATTTTAGAAGGTCATAATCTCAAAATTTTCCGGCGCTTCGCGCCGATTATAACTTTAATAATCATTATCATGCATTACTAACCCCTGGCGCGGCTTTTAGCATGTCTACTTTCATTTATCATATAATCTATAATAGTTTTCATCATCTTGAACGTATTATCTCATGTTTTTCATTGGTAATCTTCAATATTTTATCATGATATTTAATGAAGATTCGCATTTTTTCCTTTTGAGAAAGATCAATACGTCAAGTCTCTAAGCTTTTTGATGCAATTATTTCTTTTTTTAACGTAAAATCAATTTAAATGCTTCATGGAAATATCTTTCGGAAATTTATACTCTGCTTACTCATATATTTTCGACCAAGTATGAGAGTTTACAAATAAATTATACTGGTTTTAAAGTTTTTCAAGTAAAATTCTAGAAATTACGACTTTTGAACACAAAATTCAAATCTGCTTCTTGAAATGAACGTTCGGAAAATTGATTTTCCAGCGTCGCAGAGTATCAATACCCAAAAAATTTTTCCGGCGCTTCGCGCCGGAAAGATTAACACCCCTTTTAGGTTCTCACTTGTCAACATAGAGGACTTGACTATCGATTTCTCATGTAATTCAAAGTCATTATGCTTTTGGATAGTTTGCTTGAAAGTTTGTTCCAATGCTTGTAGATTAAACTTTGAACTCGAAAATTTCAATTTTTTCCTCAATTTTGATGAATTAACGGGTCTAAAAACACCAGAAGGCTTGAAAAAGCCCAAAAACACGTAAATAAAGCGTCTGTGAGCATTTTTAAGGCGAAAAAAACGACTTGGGGGAAAATGGGGAAAAAAATTTTGATCCCCTTTCCCCATTTGGGGAAAAGGCCCGGGGGAAAAAAAAAACAGTGTGCTGAATCAAAACATACCATTTTGGATAAACAGCCGCCAAAAATAGTTGATTACAGTAAAGAGCTCCTATTGTCGGTAACTAAATAAAAGTAAATACCTGTGAACACAGATTGTAAAACTGCTTGCAGTTTTGGGATGTTTGCTCAATTTACTCTCAAGCAAGTCAAATTCTCCTGGCCTCTCGTGTTATTTTTCAATTGTATTCATGGTTCATATATTTTTTCAGGATGCCAGTCAAAGTGAATGTCCTGGACTGTCGGTTATGGTGATAATTGTGACACAATGCTGAAAATTGTAAACATTATAAATTATCATAATCATTATGCATAGTTTGAGATCTCAATCATTGTTAATTATCATTGTCATAAAAATATTTCATTAAATAAATAAAAAGTAAAAAAATGCACACAACACAATGTAATATGGTGATAGGTTTAAACTAACATCTGAACTTCAGTCCATTCTGCTTGGCGGTTCTAGCCTCAAAAATTCGTGAGTATGGAGTCACTTTTCTGCAAGCCAGAATGATCTCTCACTTTTTACGAAAAAGATATGATCAAACGATATGAGGCCGGCGAACTAATCATCTATTGTGGAAAATCATCGGTTGTTGTCACATTTTTTCCAGTTTTCACTCATGCACAATGGTGCTGCTTATTGCTCAGTGGAGCATGCTCATCAATTTTTTAAAGCCTTTTTTACAATGATACGGCCATACAAACAAGGGAAATGGTTATACGACACATGATTATTGTTAATCAACAAAAATTGTTGATGAGCAACCTACAATAGAATTTTCTTTATCATGCATTACTGAATTTACTTAACACAGAAATATTTTATGCTGACATTCGGTCATCGGGAGTGCAGCTCATTTATGATACTTCAAACTCACATAAAATCTGTAATGTACAGTAACTTACAGCAAATGTTAAATCAAAAGATAGCCTATTCTCTCCTGTGTAAAATGAATATTGATTTATAGAATAAGATCATTCCAATGTCTGAAAGCTACGAATTCTCACTTTTCTCATGAAAATTCACACAGTGGGAATGTGCCCATTAGATTCAACATGGTAAATAAATTACCCATTTCCCAGAATATTTCAAAAATCATTGATATTACCAGGAAATCATTTTTCTCCAAAAAATTAGGGGCAGACCCACGACGGAGCCGGGGGGCATCCCTAATGTTAGACCTCCTTTTTTTGAACCTAAATGAAGGCGATTTTTTCAAACATCGACAGCATCTTGAAGAGAAAAAATAATATTCCGATCAAGCAATCGATTAAAGCATACACAGAACTCAATATGCTCAAAATTTTTGATGGAACAGTTCGAATTACTGCAAACACTCCTTAAACGAGTCTGACAAGAATCCTTGAAAAAGAAATAAAACTTTTCGCCTAATCCACCATAGAAATTGAAAACATTTCGAGAACACGGTATTTTCGTGAGAGTTGCCCACAATAATTTGGCCTCTGCAAAGCTTGATTTCCTCAAAAGTGACAATACTTTATTCAAGCAGCTAATAGCCGGCGATTCATGTACAGCAAATTTTTTTCAAGATCACCACTTTTTTCCAAATTTTTAGCATGAAAGCACATCAAGCGAAGAATCAATGGTACAAGTGTCCACCAACCCAAGTCTCATTCCGTTCGACTCAACAAAGCCGCCAGCTGGAATAGTGGGAATATTTGAAATGGCTGGTTTAAATCTTTCTTTTTTATACAAGTTTCGAAAATACTGTTATGTTTTAAGTCAGTATCATGTTCCAAACACATTCTTTTAGGCGATCGAAGTTTTAAATTGCTTCTGCATGAGTAACAGATCCATTTGATACTGTCATCACACCAAACTGAGTCTGAAGTAGGCGGTGCATTTCCAGGACAATCACTACAACATATCATTTTGACAGATCCATCATCTGGCATTCTACATGAGCAGTATAGTTAAGCGAGCTGATCGTTGATTATTTATATCCAGAAGTACGTTCGCTCAAAAACTGTAACTCGATATATACATCTTTACTGTAATCAACCATTTCAGCGGCTGTTTATCCAAAAGGGTATGTTTTGACTCAGCAGCCACGCGGCTGTTTATCCGAAAGGGTATGTTTTGGCTCAGCAGTCACGCGGCTGTTTAGCCACTGCCAATGCATTTTCGACGTCTCAAAAATTTTGGACCAATCAACAAGGGGCGGTAATTTCGGCTAATCAAAAGCGGGCTAACACTTCGTCCCTAATGCTTAGTTAGGCGGAAAACCGTCTGGGGGCGGTAATTTCGGCCAATCAGAGGAGGGCTAACACTGTCCCTAATCCCTAGTTAAAAATATTTCGAATATTTTCCAAATATACAGTCAAACAACGCTGAAATCGTTACTAAAGGCACATGATACAACCTGCAAGCAGAATTGGTCTAAATGTGTCAAAGAGGTCGGAGATGTGTTAGATTTTGTGCTCACCCGTAAAAATTTCCAGGGAAAATTCCTCTTCGTCCTTGATAAATTAGGAGTTTATAAAATTTTTCGAGGTTTGCGCTAAGAAACTATGTAATACTTTATAATTTTTTATCAAAAATTTGCGATTGTACGGTGATCTACATAATATTTAATCCTATACCTAATATAATTTTATGCTATACTAGTATTAAGCACTGTAATGGTTCTCCCACACTGGGTGGAAGCTTCTCTACCACCGACTGCACAGCCCTGCATCGCCTGTTGCGAGTGCAGCAGTGCCTGTCACAAAAATCAGGTCTGGGCCCGTGACTTGGCTGAGGATTATCAAGTCTATGGGTTCAAAGGAAAATGCGCGAAGGTTGTGCATCATCACATTCTCCTCCTAGGGAAAACTGACGCCCTTCTCACAACATCCCTTCCCCTGCTGAGGCAGGCAAGGGGCCCCCTTTTACAGTCACCATGTAACGGTTCTCGCACACTGAGTGGTAGCTTCTCTACCACTGACTGCACAGCCCTGCATCGCCTTTTGCAACTGCAGCAGTGCCCATCACAAATATCCAGGTCTGGGCATGTGACTTGAATGAGCAACATCAAGTCTACGGGTTCAGAGGTGTCACGTGTTGACGAATTTCACCCAGCTTCAAGTGACTCACATCATATTTTTCCATTATGTTTTTTCACCACATTTTGTTTTTACAGTAACTTACACTAACTTTACATTTCGTTTTTATAACCTTTACATGCAATTTCTGTGTGTACTTTTTTACGTTTCGTTTCTGTTTCATTTTTTGCACTTTTATTTCCGTTTCCATTTATTATTTTCCATCGCGCACATAGACTATGGTATGTAACCCACTAGTCAGAATTTCTGTTAAAGATAAGCTCTCTGAGCTCATTGCTGTAATTGGAGCACAATGTGCACATCTTATCAGTAAAAACTAGCGATGTTTCGCAACATGAAATGCCTAGTTGGAAATTCTCACTAGATGATGATCCTATGCTAAGCATGGAGAGTGAAAACTCGACCCAATGCTTAACATAGTGAACTGGAAAATGTCTATGTGACCATAGGCATCTTCTGCAGCAATGTCCGTCGCGGAAGTTAGCTTGGGGGAGTGTTAACTCCGCCCAAGGCATACTGTAGATTATGGGGCCCTTTAAAAGGGCTTGTTTCGTTAATTTTGCACTCATTTTTGGGCCTAATCGTCTTGTTGCATTTTACAGCCTGCATTCCCGCATCATCTTATTATAATTTGCACATTGTACCTGCGTCCGCCGCCTATCCACTAAATTTACATATTCGCCTTCGGTCTCCCTTGCGTTGCCAGTTACCGTAACCTAACCGTAGGAGTTTACCCCATCGCTGTTGATCGAGAACCCCCGTTGCCTCCCCGAGGAAACATTTTGATACCATTGCCCGCCGACTCACATTTGCTTACCCTCCACTCCTATTTGCTGGTGGATTGTTGAACCCACTTCCTTGCCGTCCATAGGACCTATGCTTTGACCCTTGAACCCATCGCCCAGCGCCAAGTACTTTGAGAAGAGGATTCAGTGAGTCTTCTCAGGGGTCATTATTGTTGAGGGTATATTTGTGGGAATCCTGCTTAAGCTAATTTTCTCTTGAGAGTACCCTCAGTTGAGAAAGCCCTCGGACCCTTAAGGTCAGGAGCAATTAGGAGATTTAGGTTGACAATCGGGTCCCCTACAGTATGCCATTCTACCAATGGCACCGTCCCTCATTCTCAGTGAATGAGGACTAGGGGTTGCCACCCCTGACCTGGCCATGTTGTCCATTATTCTACAGCTGAACCCTAGGACAGGGCCAAGGTACACCATAGGTTTTCCTGTGGTAGCATACATGTAGCAGAGCTCCGAGGTCTGGGGGGGGGGGGTTGGAGCACTTTTTTGGGGCCGGGGGTCAGTAATTCCCAAAATTTTGGGGGGAGGGGTCCCTGAAGGAAAAAAAATTCGATTTTTTCCATGAAAAATGTCCGAAAAACGGTTTCAAAAGTAGTAATTTTTGTCTAAAAAATGATAAAATATGTACTTATGATGCGAAGTGCCAAGAAAATTGACGTTTTTGACCATTTTTTGTTCAAAAATTGACATTTTTCATGGAAAAAATGACATTCTTCAGTATTTTTCGGACTATAACTATGGGGGTCCCTAGGGCTACCATATGGCTAGCCATAGGATTGGAAAATCATTGGGGGGGTCGCCCAATGGCTAGCCGTATGGTCGACGATTTCTGGGCAGGGGGGGTTCCCATAGCACTTCCCCCCAATTACATATATGTGTGGTAGTACCAGCTGGGTTAGGTTCCCGAACTGAATATATCAACGGAGCCACAGTGTCATGGCCGTATTTCCTATGGGATATGGCATGGGTTTTCCCATCAATGTGGCTGATCACAAGATCTACTTAATGTGACATGGCTCCCCAATTCAGTTTATGTGACAGAGGGAAATGCACGATGGCACCTTTTGCGCATCATCACAGCACGTACAAAATTGAGTTCTCAATGGTTTGCTTGAGCCTGAATGTGAACATAAAATTACTTTCATCATGTGATTCATACCACCATATTCATCCAGCCATTTCATGTCAACTGTCAACTTTACTCTAATGACTTAAACAATAGGATTGTGTTACAACACACAATTAGGTGAAATGTAAACTGCAAATGTAACATTCTGGTCGGGCATTAAGATCTGCATTCTGTATGGTGCAAGATCTATATAGATAATAAATTTTAGTATTGCTTAAGATTTTAGTATTTATCTTACATAAAATTACATTATCTGATCTTATATCCATAAATATCTTATTTCTAAAGTCATAAAAGATTTTATGCCGATCTTATGGTCCCTCATATGTATTCGAGATCCTGGGTTGATAAATTTCAGTCAGATTTTAGTAGATAACCGCGATAGCTGTAGAGTTGTCTATCATAAAAGGGACTGAGGTGTGAAATTGTGTGAAGAAATTCTCAGGACAAAGAAACCGACGCATCAGTTTTTTGCAGTAAATATGAAAATTTTTTAATATGTAAATAAAAAACCACATCAGAAAAAAACCATAGTCGTCATACGATTGCTTTGAGGAAATTTTTCGGATGGTCTTGGTTGTCGACCATTCCAAACTTTCAATTATTTAAGCCAGGTTTCAAGTTCCTCTCTACTCGTAGCTTGTGACGATAATGAACATAGATTATGGTACATGAAGTTCTATGAAGAAGCAGCATTGAAAAGCAGGCCCAACCTAAAGAGCCTGCGTACATGTTAAACATAGGGGGTCCCTTTTATGAGCAGGCGTTTTGGGCGTTTTAGGCGTTTTTAGAGGTTCATTATGTATGAAAGGGCGTTTTGGGCATTTTAAGGCGTTTTGGCATTTTAAAGCGTTTTGGGCGTTTTGGCATTTTAAGGCGTTTTGGGCATTTTAAGGCTTTTTGGGCGTTTTAGGGCGTTATGTTGGCATTTTAAGGCATTTTTGCGTTTTAAGTCATTTTGAGCTTTTTAAGTTGTTTTGAATTTTTTTTAGGTATAGTTTGCAGGTTTCAAGCACACATGTGCGAGGAGGATACAGGAAGCCTACATATACCCCCCAGAGGTTTAGATTTTGAAGTTTTTTATGCATGAAATACTCGAAAAAAAATGTTTGACATATATTTTGTGGGATCTTGGGCCCAAAAAATCAGGGTCAGCCACCTCTCCAAAAATTTGGAGCTGCACATGTATGGTTTTGCCTTTTTTATTTTCAAGTATTCACATATTTCCTGAAGTCAACACTTTATTGCCTGAACATTGTAAAGCTGCTCCATATGAATGTACACATTGTAACTCTGCTTATTTTCACACTGTAATCTATTTGAGAAACACATAGTAAATACTCGTAATAATTTTACAATAATGATTAATGACACACAAACTTAATGTAAAGTAAGATAAAAGGATGAAGTACGAATAAGTTACTATAATTTATAAATCAAAATTCATTCACTCCAGCCAGCTTTTCAATGAAAATGTCAAAAATAAAGTTCCATTTGATAGACTAAGTGCACTGTTGGCGAATATTGAATCAGTTCGTATGGAAGTTTGTTTTCTGCAGGAACTACAATTCCACACAAAACCATCAGTGGACTGCTGCTTCTTGACAAAATTCATTGGCATATTACACTTATTACATAATCTTTCTTTTCGTATTAGTTGCTTATTCTGCAAATATTCTAGCAAGCTCTTCGGGTTGCTAATAATTTCAAAAAGTTTAATAAGATCCATTTATTGCTGAAAAATATGCATAAATATAAAATATTTTCATTTAGAATTAAAAATTGAATGAAGAATGTATTCTGCAATCTTTTGAATATTAAGTTTAAAAAATGAGCATTTCAATATGCATACTCGGAAGATTTCCTTTTCGAAGCTTTCAGACTCACTGATAATTCATCAAAAAATGTTATTTTTTCCTTAGAAACATCAAGTTCAACATGAAGATGCACATTTTTCTGTATTTTAAAAATGTCAAGGGGGTTGGATTGAATTTTTTCAAAGTTGGGCGTTCCCATCACCACAGGAGAATCAGACACTCAAAAATTGCAGAGGAAGGGATATGCACAGTTTTTACAAAAGCATGGAATAAGTTTGGTACCAAAATATGGTGTACCACCCAAATGTGACGTTCACATTATATTATGTAAGCATGCTAAAACATATTGAAGCTAAATGTAAGTTTTGAGATACAGTTTTGTCTTAAGAAGAGCACAAAAAATTATAAGAAAAAATCTTTATTACAAAACTGTGCCACAGGCTCCACCTTTGGCTCACGCCTCCCATTGGATATACTAAAGCCAATGTACATAGTATGTACTACACTTTTCTCATTGTTGGGTTTACTTGTTTTCTTTTTGTCCCTATGCACTCACTGAAAAAAACCTAGCCCGTGAACTTCATGCATCCGAATTTCGACTTGTATTGGATATACAGCTTGTAAGTTTTTCTTCTTTTGCCTTGACCTACACTTTTGGCTTTTGATACTTGCTTTTCTATGGCAAATTTTCTTTCATTCGTTGGCCATTTCTGTATTTTTAATTTTTATATGGAGACAGACGAACAAGAAAATATGCTAATTGGTCAGCTGTTGTTTTCACACTTTTCCACACCTACATAGACATACTTGTAAGGCGAAAGAAAAATTTTACTTTTCTGCAAAACGCGTAAAACTCCAAAGAAATAAAAAAAATGCTATGAAAGCGATGCAAGACGCTAAAAAGTTTGTCTTTTGTGTAAAGGCCCAAAATGCCAAACGCCGAAAATCAGCTTTTCTGTTAAAACGTCGGAAAGTATCCTTTTCTGTACAACGTCCAAAATGCCCCAAACGTCGAAAAAGATCTACTCTGTTAAGACACCCAAAACGCCGGAAAAACCTTTTTGTAAAACGCCAAACCGCCCAAAACGCCCAAAAAGCCTTGAAAAACATTTTGTGTTAAAATGCCCAAACCGCCCAAAACGCCTAAGAAATAAAAAGGATGTTGAAAGCACCATTTTTCTGGTGGGCGTTTTGGCAAGTAGGCGTTTTATGTTGGCCCGAAAAGCACGGTCAAAAAATTGGCATGCGGCAAGGCTTGTGACACTGAAACGAATTTCTCTGCGATTAGGCTAGGTCCAACAATTTAGGATATTTTTGTTTAGGCACGAGAAAGTGGTTCTAGGACAATTCACACCCAGTAATTCGCCCCCAGCAGTTCGTTCCCCACAATTCGCCCCCGGACAATTCGCTCCCAACACAATTCGCCCCTGATCGATTCGCCACCAGTAATTCGCCCCTGGTATTATAGGTACCTGGGTGATTTAAAAGCAGCTCCATGATAATATGTTCTCCAGACATTTCACCTATTAGGTAACCATATTTTATGTGAAGCATAAAGGAGATGAAAAGATGATTTTTCACTTCGCCCCCCTGTCTCCTGTGTTTTTCTTGTTACTTTTTTTACATTGCATTTTTTCTTTTCTTTTCTGGTTGCATACATATTTTCTTATTCCAGCTTCATTTCTTGTAACATTTTATCGGGATCTATGGAGAGCAATTAAGATTATGATCAAGTATCACAATTATTCTACGTGTGACTCCGTCGTGTTCTTCCCTATCTTTTTTGTGACAACTTTGCGGTGCACCAGAAACAAAAAAAAATAAAAATAGAGAAAACAGAAGAAAAATATAAAGGAAAAAATAAGAAAAAGAGAATGAGTAAAAAGTCATCAAAAAATGTAGAAGAAACTAAACAAGAAAGATGAAAGACAAAAAAGTGGAATACAAGCAAGAAAATTGAACGAAAAAAGGAACAAAAAAACACAAAAAACAAATGCAGATCGAAGAACATGAATGACTCGCAATTCTGCTTATGAAATCCATTAAAATTCTACATAAATTCACCCGGGTATTCACGCCATCAGACTAAAATTTGGTGTGGTTTCTGTGGATTAGGACACCATCATTACAAACTTGAAAAAATATGGATTTGTAAATTTCCAGTGTTGAGATTTTTCGCACATCTTTGGTCAGAATTGATTATTTTCAGTCAGATGAACTTTAGCTGCAAGCTTTCGTTTTGAACTCGAAGCCACACATTTTGTTTCAAGTGGGGAAAACAACGGGCCACTTCAATTTTAGGGAACTACTGCTCAAATGCCTGTATTGCTGACTGTAAGAGTAAAAAGATTTATACTGATTTAGTACTAACCGCACCAGTAAAAAATCGTATATTCAAAGAAAGTAAAAAAAGATTATTTGTGGACCTTTATTTAGAACATTTGTGATGTTTTAGAATCTTACTGTAATTCTTACTATCTTAACTCCTCCCCTTTTCTTACGGTAACTTTTTATACCTTCTTCTTTTTGTCTCAATTTTTCCATCTTTCTACCTTGGTTTATACGTCATCACTTTTTTCAAACATTCTTATAAACAATAACTTTCTTGGTAAGCCCAATTCTTGGAATTAGCTTTGGAATTCTTAGAATTCGCCCCCCATTTCCCAGAATTAGAGTTTTAGGACTGCCCACTTTACCAGAGAAGCATCGTCACAACACATTGCTGTATACCTTTTTCTTCTTGTACATAGTACTTGCACTCTGCATGCAGAATTCATAAACAAACATGCTATTTCGGCTGGGAAAAATCCATGGGTTTTGTCTGTGGATGTGTAGAAATGCTATTATATAACTGCTAACAACCCAGTGGAATTATTTTTAAATCTGAATTTTTAAAATTAAAAACGTTGAATTGGTGGCCAATTACTGGGGGCGAATTGTTCAGGGGCGAACTGCAGTGGGGGTGAATTGTGGAGGACGAATTACTGGGGCGAAAAACACATGTCTATAATTTCTTTGATTTTTTTTCTGTCAGTATTTTTGAAAACAGATTTTGTGAGTTGATTTATTTTTCAATTCATGAGCCGAAAAAAGTGATAGTTTTGAATATTTTAGGACAGATTTTTATGTACTTATATGATACTTAAGATCTAGATTTGTCGTTAGGTTCACTGTGGAATACAAGAACGATCACTTTGAAAAAAATTGTTGCCACTTGAAAAATTTTGTAATTACTTGAAAAAATTTGTTACCATTTGAAAAACATCGTTATATATCTTCTAACAGGATGCTTAACATCGCAAAAATTTCAAAATGCTTCGCGAACAAAATCAAGATGTAAGAGTTTTTCGATGTTCAACGTTCTTTTCAAGTGCATCGCAATTTATTCAAGTACATTTATTTTTTCAAGATAATCTTGGAAAAAATCGAGGTAGCGTTCTGGAAAAAATCAGGATGACATCTTGAAAAAAAATCAAGATGACCGGCACATCAAAGGATGAAAATTTCTGAAAGTAGCCAATCAAAGGCTTTGCTCCGCGTCCTATGTTATTCATACCGAAACCCCTCAAATTGCATTTCATGAGGTCACAGCTTGCTGGCGGAGGGCGCCTTTGGTTTTCATTGGGGGTGGCAGGGGGGGTGGTTATTTTGCACAGGGAATCCGATGGGTTGTAATAAAAAAAATTTTCCAGAATTTTGCAGAGAAACGTCATAAATGCCTATTTTTTACTCAAAATGCAGTTATTTCGGAAAAGAATCCAAATTTTTGTTTCTTTGTTAGGTTCCTGAGCCTTTTTTTCAAGATGATGTTGAAAAAAGGGATGCACTTGAAAAAACTGTGACGCGTTTGAAAAGAACGTTGTAGACTGAGTGGCCGACATGTACCGTCTGGCGGACTGTACCGGCTGGCCGACTGCACCGGGTGGCCGACTATACCGTGTGTCCGAATGCAATTTGAAATAGTTTATAATGTATAAGTCGAATCTTATGTAGAATGTTTTTGCACGAAATGTGAATAAAATGTTGCTAAATAAGGGTTTCAACGTACAAGATGTCATCAAAAAATGCAAGAGCAACGCAAAAATATGCTCATTAAGTGAAAGCACCCGAGGATACCTATTTGAATTCAAAAGTTTTCCATTATGTAAGAAATTTTTTCTCTCGTATCCGTTCACTTTGTTGAGTATTTATAAAAATGAATGAAAATGATTTTGGCGCTGCAGAATATCTGTTGACAGTTTCATGGAAATTCGGAGTAGCTCAAGTGCGAAAGTCACACAAATCTCAATAATTTTAGGCTTTTCAAAAAGGATAAAACTAAAGGAGGATTTGACGGTTCATTTTATAAAAATTATTTTCATTCAGGGTCGTACTTGGCATTTATATACAAGAAAATCTTAATTTTGGAGTACTTATTTCCAATTTTCATGATCAGAAAATGCAAAACATTCACCAATATTCTCTTCAAATAAAAGCACCTTGCTGATATTCCACAAAGGCCCCATGGATTTCACCACAGCTAAACTCATATATCGAAAAAAGTAATGAGCCAGAGTCATTCCAGAGTACGATCTTTAGATAATTTACTCAAGTAAAGATGAAATTCCATTGTTGTTGTTCTATCTTTCTTGAAAATTCTATTTTTGCCAAGTTCTAACGTTTTATTTATTGTTTTTTTGCTACAAAAAAATTAGAAAAAATCTATAGAATCAATCAATCTATATATCTATATATCAATCAATTGTAACGCTAACACAGTACTGTAAATATATAGCATACAGTATGTGATATTCATTTATTAAATATTATTTCATTTCGTAATTTATCGTCTCAAGGGTGTCTGGGATTCACATCCAAACATTCCTGTAAAATTATGTGAAGCACTTCATTTTGATCCTTCCGCACCCCAGTAGCCGCTATTGACCCAATTAAGACGCCCCAACTAATTTGCACAATGGCAGCTGGTCCCCTAGAACCTACACTAAAATACACATTCCACGGATACTGTAATTCCTCATAAAAATCGTAAACAACACCTGCACACAGTAAAAAGTAAAAGCCCCGCCAGACAGTAGTCTCAAGTGCAACAGTAGTGATGGTCCCACAAAACATGTGTACACAGAAGAAATAGATACAGAAGCATGCACAGAAGCACAGAAGTGTGGCTAAGCCCACCGAAGGTAGCAAGCATAGGGAAGACACGAAAAGCATACAGTACTAGGAAAGAGTTGGAAGGTGTGACTAAATTAGCGAGAATAACGAAGCAAGAAGGGGCGATTGGCGGAAGAAGATGGACAGAAGCAAGGCCCCCCTGCATCGCCCAGGGAGTGGCCACAGAAGCTGTATTTAAAGAGAAGCAAAGCATGATTCAGTTAGTTTGTCCCGAATTTTAGATTTTTTCGAACCTGTGTGTTATTTGCAAGCGCCGCGTCCTTTTTATTTCCAAGTGATCTATTTTATTCGAAGCAGTTAAATGGAGTCCATCTTTATCTGCAAACTGAGCACACAGTCCATTTTCATTATCCACGATCACAGCGACCGTCAATTGCCTTTTTTTATTATTATCATTGTTACCATATCCGGCGCCCTTGTCCACCATAGCGTCTGTTCCTTTCAGGATCAAGTAAAGTACCTCTAGAGCTGCTCGTTACATATTTTGGTGACCGTACCATATCATTAACCACTGGAACTCCCTGCCCCAATTAGGTGCATCCTTTATCTGGGCATCCCCAAGCATTAGATAATACAGTAGTAATCGTTTCCTACAGTAGGACAGACCTTTGTAGAAAGCAAACTGGAAATTCCCTCCAACGAAACATTAAGCGATACATTTTTACGAATACAGCGTGAAGCGAAAATTGAAGCATTTAAGCCGAAATCTCAGCGTAAACAAAGAATGACCCACCAAATGCAAGATCATTTAGGAGAAACCATTAGAGAACAGATAATCATATTATTTTCCAAATATTTTCGTACTCTGCGCACACAATTAAACCAGAATACAGTAAACCCTACCCTAATTGATGATCTAAGAACAGCAAACATTCATAATAACATGACAAATAATTTCTACCCGAAGCCTACAGTATTCACGGGCGGCATGACCCAACATTTTGGTGAATGGAATAAACATTTAGAACAATTCATGGCACTCCAAGGCATGAAAGATACAGACGTACAGTTAAAGTTAGCATACTTAGAAATTCATTTAGGAGGAGTGGCATTAGCAAAATTCAAAAGTCTAGCCAATTCTGAAAGCCCTCCCAACACATACGAGCAGTATAAAATTGCATTGCAGGGTTTTTTCCCCAACAATCGAGATAATGAGCTACATCAACATTTTTTATGTGAGAGGAAAAAAAAAGATCAGAAACAGTAACTGAATTTTTGTTTGATCTAGAACACCTCGCAACCCTCGACTACCCCAATTTTAACACAGACGCACGAGAAATGATCATAAAACCCCTTTTTGTAGAACGCATGCAAAACGAAATCAGGAAAGCAATTAAGTATAGACAGTTCCCAACCCTAAAAGAAATGTCAGATGAAGCAGCTTACATTGAACAGCAAATCCTTAGAAATGAGCTAAAATCCAACACCCTTCCATTTATATCTCCAAAACCTGAACCCATCTTTTCACTAACCAACAATACTGATAAACAGGACCTTTTGCATCAATTAGAACAACAAGTAAAAGACTTACAGTTGCAGATCAAACAAAAATGCCAACCCCACAACAGAGTAACTACAACAGTTTCAGCAACAACAACACTTTTAGCAGAAATAGTGGTTACAGGAACAACAGTACTCTTAGGCAACCCACACGCTTTCAGTGTGGACAACTCGGACATGTAGCTCGCAATTGTAATTCAGTAGGGACCCGAAAATCATGTGAAATTTGTTTTCGTAATAATCACAGTATGTGTGATTGTAAGAGCAGATGCATCCACTGCTCCCAAACAGGACATAGATCTGATAGCTGCCTTTCAATACCCTACTCAAATTTTCAATATTTCCTATGCAAGCAGAGAGGTCATACAAGCAGGTACTGCCCAAATCAACAAAGTTGTAATATTCAAATTTGCATTCAGTTCAGGCAACCCCAACCCCTAATGGACATTGATGACCCTGCATTCTACTCAACTTTACCCGCCATAACTAACGGCCCTCAGACTACTTTAGGAACTATAATGCTGACCACCTATCGCAGCAGTCAGGAGGAATACGTCGTCTTCGACCTAGATATACCCGATTGGTGCACCATGTCACCACCCCCCATGCCCGAAGCCAACAAGGGTGTAAAATCGCCACCCACTATCCCCGCTGACTACAAAATCCTGCGAAAGCAGACCACCAATTCGCCCACCGCCCCCGAAACACCCTCCAAAACTGGCCGCAACCTCTTGTCCCTTTTAGACGGCTTCACCCCCAAACTCTACAGATTCTGCCCCCGCCAAACACTATTGCCAACCCCCACAAGTAAGCAAACCCAAACCCCATCCCATGACTCAACTTCTAAAGTTTTACAGACTGTTCAGATTACAAACGGGCCACCCCCTCAGCACAGAACTGCAAAATGCCAACAATGGGCACACCAAACCAGCCAGAGCAAAAAAACACAATGTCCTGTCGCCTCCAATAAAAAATTGTATTGGCCGATGTGTTGTATTTTTCTATGTATAATAATCCCTACATCGTGGAGCGCCCAATTTCAGACATGTGGAACTTCATTGAGCGGTCACTCAGTCAGCATACCAAAACTTGTATCATGCATGCCCCCTTCCACAGTAGACAAACCAGTACAGACAATTGGAAAAATCTATATCCCCTCCACTAAACCTCACATAACAGATGCATACAAATGCAGTGTTCGCAAGCGGAAAATTTGCACTAATACCAAATTTTCGGCTCAAAAGGTATTGTTTTCGACCAAACCAAAATGCAAAATCTAACCCCGCATGTTTGTAAGGCAATCGTTATAGACAAGGAACAGAATGGTCAAAAATTATATGAAACCCAACCAGGATTTTGGTCAACAAACAACTCCCTAAGCGTAGAATACACATGGTGTTGTACAGACCACTGTACGTCGGTCACTAACATCATCATAGAGATAGGACAAATAGCATCTTGGAATGGAAAATCAATGACAGGTACATTAGGTGACCTGGGGTCATGCAAACCAACATCAGGCCATTGTGTAACAGCGGATGGGTCCATCATCTGGAATGAAACAGCATTTGAAAACCTATGCCCTTTTGAATACAAAAACACGCATCCCATAAAACTGATGCAAACCTACAGGATAATAGAAGAGCTACAAGGTGCATTCTCCGTCAAATACACTCTTTTGGAACCCCCACTGCCCAGAAAACCAAGACAGTGTCCTAACCAAACAGGGCATTGTTGTGCAGTTAGACAAAAGAACCCCACATCGTAATGCTGGCCAGCTGCTACGGTCAGCCAGGTGGTGCAGTCAACCACCCGCTACACAATTGAACAGAAAGTCGAACATCAAAGTACTCTAACATCTTCATTTTTTCTGTGATGCATCTTGAAAAAAGTTGTTCATCATGTTAAGATAACAGCTTTTTTCAAGTGATAACAAACTTTTTCAAATTCTGCAAGTGATTTTTTTTCAACTGGCCCTTCTTGTATTCCGTTATTTCAATGTTTCAATTGATGCATTCTTATCAAAATACATCAAAATACGGAATTGGGCTTGTCACATTAAACAAAATAGGAGCCATGTCACATTAATTGAATTGGTGATCAATCACATTGATGGGAAAAACCCATACCAAATCCCATAGGAAATAGGGCCAAGACACTGCAAGTGACATGCTGTGACCCCGTCGGGTGGCTCTGTTAATATTTTTGTTTCGGGAACCTAACCCAGCTGGTACTACTGCAAGAGAACCTATGGTGTACCTCAGCCTTGTCCCAGGGTTCAGCTGTAGAATAATGGACAACGCGGCCCGGTCAGGGGTGGCAATCCCTAGTCCTCATTCACTAAGAATTAGGGACGGTGCCATTCGCAGAATGGTGTACTGTAGGGGACCGGATTGTTAACCTAAATCCCCTAATTGGCCCTGACCTTAAGAGTCCGGGGGCTTTCTCAACTGAGGGTACTCTCAAGGGAAAACTAGTTTAAGGAGGATTCCCACAAATATACCTTCAACAATAATAACCCCTAAGAAGACTCACTAAATCCTCTTCTCAAAGTACTCGGCGCTGGGCGACGGGTTCAAGGATCAAAGCGTGGGTCCTGCGGACAGTGGGGAAGTGGGTTTGACGATCCGAAAGCGAATCTGCATGGAGGGTAAGCGAATGCGAGTCGGCAGGCGATGGTATCAAAACGTTTCCTCGGGGAGGCAAGGGGGGTTCTCGATCAACGGCGACGGGGTAAACTCCTATGGTTGGGTTATGGTAACTGGCAATGCAAGGGAGACCGAAGGCGAATATGTAAATTTATTGATTAGGTTGAGGATGCAGGTACAATATGCAAATTACAATAAGACGATGCAGGCAAATGTGGGAATGCAGGCTGTAAAACGCAACAAGACGATTAGGCCCAAAAATGAGTGCAAAATTAACGAAACATGCCCTTTCAAAGGGCCCTGTAATCTACAGTATGCCTTGGGCGGAGCTGACACTCCCCCAAGCTAACTTCTGCAGCGGAAATCGCTGCAGAAGATGCCTACGGTCACATAGACATTTTCCAGTTCACTACCTTAAGCATTGGGGGCGAGTTTTCACTCTCCATGCTTAGCATAGGAGCGTCATCTAGTGAGAATTTCCAACTAGGTGTTTCATGTTGCGAAACGTGGCTAGTTTTTACTGATAAGTGGTGCAGGTTGTGCTCCAATTACAGCGATGAGCTCGGAGAGCTTGTCTTTAACAGAAATTCTGACTAGCGGGTTACATACTGTAGTCTACGTGCGCAACTTAAACTAATAAATCAAAAACGGAAATAAAAGTTTGAAAATGAAACCAGAAACGAAACGTAAAAAGTACACACAGAAATTGCATGTAGAAATTATAAAAAGGGAACACAAAATTAATGCAAGTTATTGTAACACAAAACTTGGCGAAAAACATAACAAAAAAATATGATGTGAGTCATGTGAGGCTGGGCAAAATTCGTCGGCACGTGACAGGCTGAAATAACCAGAATGTGTTTGAATTATTTGGTAAATATTCAAGGGAAGGAAGGCCATAAATGATGTTATGTTGGCTTGCATTTCGGCATCGAACAAAGCGAGGTTTATTACTTTCTGACTTTTTGAAATTCCCATGCTTTTTGATCGTGCATTAGAGGGTTAAAATACTTCAAAATAGGTTCGAATTCAACCTGGCAATGCAAATATGAAACAACTTATAGGGCATTCGAGATTTCGACGCTTGAGTCAGCCGAGGATTTGATAACGAAAAGGGTCTGTTTTTCTAGAAAGTGTTAAAAATCACAAAAACATGCTCTGATGGTCGTCACAAAGCTTTTACTGTAGGATTATACATGAAAATCACTTGACAATCAACTGAGTAAGATCATAAACTTTGAGTAAAAAGTAAAATCGTGTAGTTTTTTCTGTCAGACGATTCTGATGATGTTTCTAGAATCCTAAAATTCCCATAATTAGGAGTCCTGGGAAGTGCTTTAGGTGGGATAGCTCGAAAAAAACCGAAAAACCTGCCCTACAATTAACAGTCCAGTTCTAATCAGTTTATTTTTCCAGATCTATAGCATGTGTACAAATCTTTAAATACGATTCAGCGATCTCCAGAAAATATGTTAGGATGAATTCGAAACGTATTTCGTATTCTTGAGAAGCAGTATATTGTAAAGAGTAATCAGACTCAACACTCCTACGAAAATTTATGGTACATAATAGCATAATCTGTAGTTTCTATAGTTTTCCGTTACAGTATAAATGAAAAAATCAACAATCGAAATATGAAATCCATCATTCCTTCATCTTCTCTTGGCTATTCTTGGGCGAAACTTTCTTTTTAGCAACTTCGGCGGCAATTTTGGCGTTGAAATCTTCGATAAATTCGGCCGTCGTCGATTCGTGATCTTTGTTCGGACCGGCCATCGGCGGCCGAAATTTTTCCGGCAAATGTTGAACGTTCAAAATTTCGCGCACCATGAACGGTTTGAGCCAACCGACCAACGGCGTCAAACCGGGCACATAGAATGCCTCGTTGCAATAGAATAGGAGACCGTCGATCTGAAAAAAGAATATGAATAAAAATTATGCAAATTTCTATTAGATGGATATTTTAAAGGTAAATTCAGATATTTTAAACATTTTTAGGGGTTGACATAATTTTTAGGACATGAATTGTAATATTTTCAAGCGGAACCCTCTCGTCTCTATAGTTAGATATATTATCATGAGTGTCATTTTTCGTCTGATGTAAATTTTTGCGACTGATTCGTGGTATACGTATGTAATTAGTATCTGGAATTCGTGCATTTGAAAATCTTTAGGATATCGAAAATCTGAAATTATGAAAAAAAGTTCGATAGAACATTCCTTCGAAACTGCCGTATTATGAGGACACCGCAGTTCAACAAAGTTTTATCCGAAAATATTTTTTGTGAAGAATCGAATTAAAATTTCACAACAAAATTTTCTTCTTAACCATTGATGGTTTGAGACAATTAGTGTGAAAAAACTACAGCTCAAATCTCTTACTTCATAATCCGTCGGCGTATTCAGGGCAGCTTCGATACTAGCAATATCACAAGAATATTTCGGGAGTAAAACGAATCGGTACTGGGAAAGAAAAAAGAAAATCGGACTAAATCAAAGTAGATGAAAATACTATTTAATATACTATAAAATTGACTAGGAAATCGGGGTTAGTGACCGCTTAGAACGGAAAGGTAAGTTTCTAGTTTGACGTTCGTACTACAAATGCTTTGAATCATTCCGACATCGAACAATTATCATAACATTCAAATGAATACTGTCAACCTGAAACTTTTTCCGTCGTTGAAAATGTGAACGAAAAAAACAGAAATTTGGAACTATGTAGAACTGTTTTCCTGTTACGTGCTGCCGACCTTGCATAAGTTTACTTGATTTTTGGCCGAAACCTTATCCAAATCGAGCTCTTCTACCCGCGATTGCAACCAGAAATGACGAAATGTGAACTGCAGAAATAAAATATGTATAAAGATCATATTTATGTAGAAAGATGTGGATTGAAACTTGTAATCCGGATTTCAGAATTTAAAGATTCAGGTGATATGGTCCATTTTTATTCTGAAACGCTAATAAAAAAATGGAAAGCAAGTATGGTATTTGTGACTTTAACGATTTTCTGCTACAAAATACACGCTTTAACAGGACTAGAAAATGCTGAGCAAAGTCAACTAGATTTTAAAATTTTATCAAGTGAAAGATCTCACTACAAAGCTTCGTGTGAACGACTTCGACGACAGTACTGTTTTTTCGTTATTTTCAATTTATGATACAAATACACTATAGAAAATAATACTTCTTACTTCGTTTTCTCCGATCTGCTGACCAGCCCATTGTATACAATCTAACATATAGAACGTTTTAGTCTTTTCACAGAAAATACAATCCAATATGGTCTCATCTGAACGAAAATTATGTGAGTTAATCTACGAGTATGTAAGAGTCATATCCAATCCTTCTCACCTTGACTACGTCTTGTGCTACCACCGCCATTGGGTAATAAAGACTGGAATCCCATTTTACGGTAACCATTTTTTGTGAAACAATAAGTGTAACGCTAAAAACGAAATTGAGTTACAGTAATAAGAACCGAACCGAAGGAAAAATACTTACCTCCGATGCGACGATCAAAGATCTACGCCCCAACGGACTGGGCACCATGAACCATTCAGTGGCGAAATTCGTCGGGACGTCGACCAACCATTCGCTGTGCATCAACTGAAAAAACACTGAAATGAATGATGCATATCTGGATTTTCGGGAGTCGTCACATGCGTGGCCGCAAGATGTCTGGAGCACGCGTGTAACTGAGGGGTAAGTGATATAAGAACCACCCCCAGAGATCATCGGTCATACGACCAGACTGCCCCATAGGAAAGGGTGTGAGGGGGGTATTACCCCTACATACCTGTAAGACCTCCGACCAGTTGGGGTGGGTGGGGGGGGGGTAAATCCGAAATTTGGGGGGGGGGGGGGGTAGGAAAAAATCGAAATTTTTCCCAAAAAAAGGCCAAAAAACATACACTTTTTGGCAAATTTTTTTAATTTTTTCCCAACTGGGGGGGGGGGGGGGGTTGGGGGGGGGAAAATGATTTTGGGTATAGGGTTGGCCGAGTTGGGGGGGGGGGTCCCCCCCCAACCCCCCCCCAACTACAGGTTTGTACCCCTACATAAAGTCCTAAAAAATGATCGCTGGTTGCCTAATTTTGGGACAAAATTATATGTTTAGTGGACATTTAGCTACACTAGCCCTGCAAATTTTCAATTTTATCCGTACCTGAAAAATCTGACCTTAGGGACCTCTACATACGGCTATACCATATCCCATATTATTATTATATATACTCATCCTTCTAGTCGAAAGAAGTGTAATAAGTAAACTTTTTGGTGAAATTTACAATAAACACATACTTACATGGTCGTTCGAAGAAATAAATATTTATAGCATTTTTCCAGAATTCTTCATGCGAAAACATCTATTTTTCACCTTATGTGACCGCCCCAAAATTTAGGATAAATCATGACCGGTCCAGAAGATTTTCTCTACCCTTCTAGATCTCCAAGCTCCGTTAGATGTATAGTCTGTTGGGGCTCAGCCGAAAATTTATATGGGTAGGTCATTTGTTACCCAAAATTTAGGATTGGGGCTACTGACAGAATAAAGTTGAAAAGATCGCCAATATGGTGTATCAGGGCCGTGCACAAGGGGGGGGGGGGCGCCCGCCCCCACTGAGGCAGCATGCAAACAGTGTATCACGTAAAATCAACACTTTCTGGGGTTATTCAGTAAGAAAAATTTAGTCCCATGAAAAAATCCTCCGCACGGTCCTGTGGCGTATGATACCGAAATCAATTTTAAATTAATAGAGACGAAATCAATTCGAGACATGTATTTTTATTGAAAAATTAACTTCCAGAAAAGTTTGGTTTCTCACATAAAAAAACTTGCTTCCATATCTAATGATCACGCATTTCTTATCAACAAATAACTACTGAATTGTCATCAGCCAATCATTGACCATTCAAGAACAATTTATCACTTTAAATTTCTTTCAAAATAAGGCCTAGATTCGACAGGATATCAAGATATAAAATAAAAAAATCGATCAATGTTTGAACTAGTCTGAACATTATATATCATGTGATACTTTTTGCTCCGAAAAAACATATACTTATAATTTGTATCATACATGTAATTGGGGGGAAGTGCTATGGAACCCCCCCCCCATATGGCTAGCCATTGGGCGACCGCCCCCCCCAGGATTTTCCAATCCAATGGCTAGCCATATGATGGCCGTTGGGACCCCCATACTTTTGGTCGGAAAAATACTGAAAAATGTCGATTTTTTGATTAAACATGTCAATTTTTGAACGAAAAATGGTAAAAAATGTGAATTTTCTTGGCGCTTCGCGCCATGGATACATTTTTTCGGTCTTTTTAGGGTAAAATTACAATTTTTTAACTATTTTTCGGAATATTTTCGTGAAAAAATCGAATTTTTTTTTCTTGAGAGACCCCCCCCCCCCCCAGAAAATTTTGGGAATTACTGACCCTCTGCCCCAAAAAAGTCGCCCAACCCTCCCCCAGACCTCGGGGATCCGTTACATGTATGATTTGTACAGGAAGCCCTGGCCGAACGGTTCCCAATTTCTGGAAACGGAACTATTATCGTTATTCCAAAAATTATACAATAGGAACAAAAACCAATATTCTAAAAAGCATATGCAACCATTCTGCCCAGGGTTTTTTAGGCCAATTAGGAGCCATGGCTCCTTAAAATTCTGATTCGCTACTAAAAATTTAGCGGCACACGTCAAATTGAATTGTAAAAATTAGAGCCTAACGACCCTTTTAGTTGAAGAATTTTCTGTCCGGAGATGAATTCTTATGCGCTTCAAAAAACCGAAAATTTTAGGGTGCTTGCGCCCAATTTAAAATCATTTTTGATTCTTGGTATCATTTCTGTTATATCGGCCCTGCTCATGCTTATAGCTTCTAAACATCAGCATGTCATCAATGAATGTTTGACCTTGTATTGTTTTCTCAGGTAATTATATGAAAATCAAGATTTTCTCGATTGCTTTCACAAAGTCGTTTTACGGTATTTTTGAATTTTAGGCTTTGGTCAACCTAACTTTTGCATTTGGAAGGTGATTAAAACATCATCAGAATGGGAAAATGACAGAGGTCCTTGCTGTCTGAAGAAGCCATCCAAATTCTTTGTTACTCGCCTAATTTCTGAATTTTCGTTAGACCGACTGAAAACACATTGGAATCACTGAAAAATAAGATCTGATACATATTAGAAATATTCATTTTCCATCGCTATAGAATATCGGAATCCAAATTTTTTTCCGGTGCTCAAGTTCTAGGTAAAATAACTATCGCGCTTTTTTGCGCCTTGGATAGTTTGGAAACAATTTCTTTGGAGACATAATTATGCAGGGTTCATGCGCCCTTTTGAAAATGAAATTCAAGGACAATTCAAGGATTTTAAGGAAACAAATTTTCATTCTTCAAGGACTATTTTCATCAAAAAATAGTGATACTCCAGAATGGCAAAAGGAATAGCCAAGCATCCTCAGAAAAATCAATCCCATATCAGCCCTAGACATAATCAACCACAAAGACAAACCAGTGTTCAACTTGGAAGACATACCACACATACCAGACACATGCCTTTACATTGAATCATCATCGAAATCTATAGCAATTCCAAACCCTGAAAATATATTCACTCTCCATGTATTAATGCAATTCATCGACCAGGACAACGACCTTGTGTTTACACAGTCTATCAGGATTTGCATCACAGATTCTATCCAACACGAAAAACATGATAAGCTATCCCAAACCACTCAACTGCAACTCGCTCAGATGCAATTAACTTTGCTCAATTACTGACACCTTGAATACAATGCAGATTGTGATCCATCAACTCGCAACCTTTCGACCAACCAGAAACTATAATTACAAAAATTGTTTGCTTATTACACATAATTTCACACAATTCACATTAATTAATTGATTAATTCCACATAATTCAATCCCATAATTTTGCTCAGAGAGCATTGGAAATAAATTCTTCTGACTTCCTGTGTTGAAAAATACATATGCACTAACAAAATGGGAATCCTCATTCAATTTGGTTACCTCAACTTTTGCTAACATCAAGGAAACGTTATATGCAGACAAAGTGCTCATCGTGATGATACCTTGAAGGTTGTTGTATTCCACTTGCTGGCTCATAGCTGATGTCTTTTCTATTATCTGCAGCAACATCACTATACTTTCAGCAGTTGATGCAGGTTTTATCTGAATTTTCACTTATCTATTGGATGTGTATAATTTCTAGTTTCGTTATACAGTGACTTTTAAACAAGGGCCTAAGAGTTTCACAAGAATTATTCATATGCCCAGTTGTAAGACTAATAAAAACAAAGTTTTGGTACCTAGATTTTAGCTTTCACAGGTTAAACAGTACTGAAAGTGGTGCACTGATCACGATAATTTTTTATAGGTGCCTGATTACTGTTGGTGAGAAAACATTACACTAATACAATCCTGAGATAGAGGCTTAATCCATGCAATGCAGAAAAAGGATGAGGGCACACCAGCGAAGGAAAAAAACCATTTGTCAGCAGAATTCTGGGCAGTTGGTATATAAATGAAAAATAAAAACAAAGCAGAAAAGTCACAACTAAGAATTGAAAAGAGAACAACGTTTTTTAGCGCGGAGCGCCGGAAATTTTTGACGTTTTTTTCTCAAAATCAATTTCACGCCATGAACTTTGAGAAAATTCAAGGGCATTTCTCTTTTTTTCCAGAATTCAAGGACAATTCCAGGATTTCAAGGACGGCTTTCAAAAATAAGGACAATTCAAGGATTTCAAGGATTTCAAGGACGCGCATGAACCCTGATTATGATTGGCACTGGCTAGAGATATATTAGATCGAAAATGGTGGAAAAATGTTTGACCTCTTTCGTCAACTAAATGGTGAAAAGATAACGATCGACCATCGGCAAGAGGTTACTTTAGCCAGCTTTTGATTTTTCCGCAAAACTCAGGGAATTTAGTTTTAATAGTCATGAACTGACGCGAAGTGAATAAAATACAAGGGAAATTAAGTGAATTTAAGTGAATTTATACATTTCAACACCTTAAAATTTATCTGGAAAACCAAATTTTTTCTCCAGGTTACACGTTGCAACCTGGCTTGAGCAAAAAACCTGAATAATTGATTTGAATAACGACTGATGTAATAGGTGAGTCTTATTATTCTGTGTGTGATTGAGAATGTATTCAAAATGATTGATCTATTATGTGGGCTTCTGCTGTGATTTTGAAGAGTGTTTTTGAATAAGTTTGTTGAAAAAACATTGTTTTTTACTGGCATATTCATTTACAAACTTTTTTGTTTCAACTTGCTGAAATTTGGATTGGCCTATAAAATTTTGACCCTAGGAACCAATTGACCTGGAAAGCACGCACGTACCAGAGCTTCGAAGTCCGAGGAGTAAAGAGACTCTTATTAGCAAAAGGGTCTTCGGAGGAGGGAAATTCCGTTTTTTGGCGAAAAAGCCCAAAGAATGTTGAAGGACAGCAATTTTTATTCAATGAAAAATTGGCATTTTAACCGTCTTTCGATAAAAAATCTTAAATTTAAAAAATGGTATATTTCAGTTTTTTCCGACCAAAAAGATAGGACTCCTATGGCTATCATGTGGCAATTTATTTTGGCAGATGATTTATAGTGATTTTCTATGAAACTCCACCCAATCATATGTATGCTCAAAAAAAACGAAAAGGCATTTCAACATTTTGAACACCTACTTAAATATTTAAGGGCAACAAGTTCCTGTAGACAAAAAAATAATACGAGAAAAATGCAGAATGCATCGATTTGATACTGTAGCAAAAAAAGAGTCGAAACAAATTTTACCAAATTAGAATAGTATTGTCGATTATGATTTGCTTCCTGTTTCTTGTTCGAATTTTCGTCGACGTCGGCGTCAGTGATGCCTCGCGATTCCAATGTTTTTTTAAATCTCAACCTAAATGAAACACGGTATCCGGAAAAATTATACAATCTCATGTCAAGTACTCTGCGTTGATACCACTGCTTAATCTGATAGAGTGTGT